>PVLD010033754.1:0-13345 GCA_004027595.1 Dinomys branickii
AACTGTCTGACTAAATTTGCATGTCTGTATACGGGTCCATACATCTACAATTCGAAGATATCAATGGATAAAGCAACAACAACTGTTGAGACCATATCACCTTGTCTATAGATTAGTTGTGATTGTACTATTTTCTATGATAATGGGTGTCTGTTTGTCAATAGGTTTTTGTACTTTTATGTTTCTAAAATAAAAAAAAGAAAAAGAAAAGGTGATAAATGTCAAACATTTGGGAGTTTGCCAGTATTGAGCAGAAAGGTCTAGATGGTATTTACTGAATTTGATTTTTACTTCTTTTTAAAAAAAAATTAACTTGTAATTTATTTCTATTGTTTATTTCGCTTCAAGAAAATAATGAGAAACCCACAACTTCTTAACAATTTTCTGCGAATTATTTCTTGATACAAATTACAATTACATTGCAAAACTATGGAACACATCCTTTACCTATGAACGACAAAGACAGTGTGAAGAAAGATGTACAGCCTACACTTTAATACATTTATTGACATATTTTAATGTTTTGTTGGAAATTCATGTCTACATTCCAAATAGTTGTCACAAGTCCTGAGATTAAGAATGTTGTTCTCCTGCAGAACCTCCAAAAGGACCTATTGATGTCCCTGGTATTTAGGGTGTAAATGAAGTAATTTGTTGGAGGCGTGGGTATCCCTGAGTCTGCATGTCATCCTTTTAAAGACATTGTAAGACAGCTGAGCTAAAACACACTTCAAGGCCAGATAGATAAAGCAATCTGAGAGATGAGATCACAGATGGAGAAGCCTGGAGTTCCTATCTGGTAAAGATATTCTCAAAATGAGGAAATAATTTTATTTTTAAAAAACCTATTTATTGAGTAGCAAGAAAGCCAGAGATGACACCAATACATAAATATATTATTTATAGAAGTATTAAAATAGGCAAAAAAGAGGACATGGGAGGGTCATGGAATAAATTCCATATATCCACATCCTTGAGGTACAAAAATTTTAAAGCTACTAAACTGTTCTAGCAACAAGCCCAAGAGGTTAAATAAAAACTACACCAAATCAGAGAGGCCACCAAGAACTGTGGGTTTACAGTGCCTAATCACAGCTGGCTATGACAGATGGCCACAGAAGAGTGCGGGCCCTCCCAGTCAGAAACATGTCACCCAACAAAGGAAAATACCAAAAAGGAAATGTTTTGCTCGGCAGCCACAAGGGGGATGATTCTAATGAGTAAAAGTATGGCCACAACTATTGTTGGGACTTTCATAGAGACGAAACAGATGCCAGCCAAAGACAGGTTGTAGACCAATACATACTGAAAGAGTGTAAAGGGAAGCAGGCCTCCAGGACAGTGAGCAGATTTCCAGCATCATGACCACACATACACATTCAGGTATAATCCAAAGTGGTATGTTGCAAACCTGGAATTTCCAAGATTCCCAGGAGATGGAATACTGAGGCACAGGTTATATTTCTTGGTTTTGTATTAGAGGTGCACTTTTTGAGAAAAGAAGTTGGGCAAAAAGGAAACACATGCATGGCATTTATATGTATTTTAATTGCAAGGATTCAGAAAAATATTCACATTGAAGGTATATACCAGTGATAGTGAACATATGGCATATATTGTATTGTTTTCAATTTTCTTTAAAAATGAAATATCTCAATTTTTTAAAAACTAAACTGTTAGTATTCAAATTCAGTTGCAGCGTTTACACTTGGTCTCTAACAGGTTAACCATCACTGATCTTTACATTTTATTTTTTTCTTTACATATATGTAAGTTATCCTTCAATTAATTTTTGGTACACTTTTGACATACATAATGATTACATTCACCATAGGGTATTGGTACCTGTACATAATATATCTTACATCTTTTTTTTTTTCATTCCCTGCCTGCCTCTTCACTATTCCTCTCTTCATTCACAAAGTTTCTTCCCATTGTTTTCCTTCCATTTTTAAATTTATTTGTACCCTATCCCTTTCCATCTCCCCCTCCCCCTCACTTGTTCCTCTTTCCATGTGAACATTTTCTTCCTATATCTCACTACCTATGCTCCATTTTGGCCTTCTTTATTCTTTGAGTTTCTCACACAAGAGCAACAATAAATTTTAAAATGTGTGTGTGTGTGTGTGTGTGTGTCTGTGTGTGTGTGTGTGTGATTTATTTCACTTAAAACTGTGTTCTCAAGGTGTATCTCCCTAAAAAGTCTCAGTTTGTCCTCGTTTCTGACACAATAGTACTCCATTCAATATAGAAACCACATTTTCTTTATGTGTTTGTCCATTTACGGGCATATGGGCTTTTCCTAAAATTTAGCTACTACAAACTGTGCTGCTGTAAATATGAGTGTGCATATATCACCATGGTATAATGTTTTGTAACACTTTTAGGAAGATGTATACAAGGGTAATAGCTGGAGAAAATGGAACTTCTTTTCTATGCGGATTTCCATAGTGGTTATACCAAGTTACACTGTTTGGTGACATTTTTTATTATAGTATCAGTGATTCTTCACCTTGATTCTTGCATGAGGAAGGAATGTAAACTTTCAATTTCAAAAGATAAAAACATTCTGAGAATGGATGATGGTGATGGTTACATCAAAAGTAAACATAATTATTGCTATGGAAATATGCAAAAAACAATTTAAATGATATTTCTTGTTATCTATATTTTATGACAGCAATTATGACCTAGATGCATGGATCTAGAAACAAAAGAAAACACAAGTGGGATCCACGTATGAGCTCTTTGATGAGTAGAGGAACACAAGCTTGCTGTAGGCATTCCCTTTCTCTTCACATTCTCCCACCATTGATATGAGAAAGACATTCAGGGTTGGGTAAAATGAACCAAATTCAGTAGTTACAAGTGCTGTGAATTCAGCCTTCATAGTCATATGATCATAAATATCCAGCTCATGTCTTTAGCTCTTCACTTTGGTGGTTTCAGACAATTGGATTCTACACCTGTGTCTTTTCCTCCCACAGTTTTCTGCATCTAGAAAATTCTATCTGACTCTGTATTCCTAGAAAAGGACACACTTTCAGTTTTTGACAGTCATGAAAGAAACACAGAAATTAGTTTTCTTCATCATGCTAAGGAAAGCAGCAAAATTCCTTAAGTGCGAAGTGAGATGATGGGTGAAGAATAAACTATTAGAACCAGATTCTCATCATGGGGAAAAATATGAATGTTTGGGTAACAAAATGGGAGCATGACCATGTGCAAAGTTTTACATATGAATTCTGTGTACTATATACATTTGGTTAGGATGAGGGTCATAAGAATGTCACTCAACAACAATATGCCATATATAACCATTGTTAAATTACTACCATTCTGTTTAATGAAGCTC
The DNA here is from genome assembly GCA_004027595.1 of Dinomys branickii. Lineage (NCBI taxonomy): Eukaryota > Metazoa > Chordata > Mammalia > Rodentia > Dinomyidae > Dinomys > Dinomys branickii. The sequence continues at coordinate 3,356 of PVLD010033754.1, forward strand.
TGTATCATTTTTAATTTTTTATTGGTTATTATTCTCTTTAATTGTTTGATCCATCCTGAATTATTAAATCTGGTAATCTCAGCAACTTTACTGAAGATAAAAATATGTAATAGAACAATCATTGTTAATTTCAGTCATCCTGTCTTGAAGTCCTTTATCTTTTTTGTTGTTTTTGTCTTCATTGTTGTTATTTTTTTCTTTTTAAAATAAAAAAGTTACTGAAATCTTTACTTCCTTTTGACACTGCCTCTCATTCCTTTTGACATCTCGCAGAAGAATGTGGTAACTGTAATCTGTTTTGTAAGTGCTGAAACATAATTACGAAGATGAGGAGGAGGAGAAGGAGGATGATAGTATCCGTTATGGCTTGTGTCTAGATGTCCCCCTACAGCCTCATGCAATTCTAGCTGGGGTTTTTCAGAGGCTTCTGGATCTAGGGTGTGAGAGAGTAGAATTGATTCTAGCACAATGTTAGGTTCAATGACACTAGAATGAAAAATGTGAGTCCTAAGCAGTCTGGACAAGATACAAGGGGCAGAATGGTGCTGTTAATGTCCCTACTTATTTTGTTACCTTCTGTCTGCCATGAACTGTTGCCCTCTGCCAGGTGCCACCCTCACTAAGAGCTGGCCAAATATGGACTGAAACCTCTGCAAACTGTGAGCTAAATATACCTTTCCACCTTTAATTTGTGGATGTTGGGTATTTTGTCTCCACAATGATAAAAGTAAATAAAATAATATCCATAATACCTTGAACAAATGTTGAGTCATCTGTAAATGTATCTCAGATAATTACTCTATGAAAGTTGTTTCATTTCTCTGGTATGATCCTTCCCAAATATAAAGTCCTAGATTATTAATTTATAGAAAAGCAGGAATCATCAAATATTTATGGAACTCCTCCCAGGTTGTTTGCTAGAAAAGAGAGAAATCACATTTGGATGGTGTGATCCTGGAATCAAAGCACCCATTCAGGTTGCCGCCTTCCCAAATGTTCTGTAACACTTTATTTGCTGCTCAGGATCCTGAGGTTCATACGGGAGTTAGAATCTAAACAAAATTCTTCATTTTAAGAATCAGCATATATCTGTTCTTTTTTTTTTAGAGACTTTGGTTTCCACCTTGTATTGAGTACTTTGAAGATAATGATACACGATGTAATAACCTTTGTTATTCTCTTATTATTTCAATATGAAAATTTGTTTTATTTTTTCATAAAATAAAAAATATTTTAAAATATGAAAACAGAATCAATATATCTTTGTTGAAGCATCAACAAATCTCACATTCTTTCTATTATCAGTTATCATAATTCTAATTAAAGTTTTCTCTATGACTTTCAAAGGCTGCGGTGAAATTTACAAGCATTTCCCACTCAAGGTATAAATACACCATGAATATCTACTAAATCACTACGTGAATGAGAGAAAAGCACAACTTTACTTGTGGGGAGATGCCACCAAGTAACATCAGAGAACAATCTTACTTTCCCACTTAACAAGGCCTTTGGTTATCATGAGGTGAAAAGAAAAGCTCACAAATATATACTGAGGTTATACTTATGCTTTAGAAACACCAGAAATAGTGTGTCATTTAGAAGAGAAAGGAGCCATCATATTAAGATTCACAGCATTTGTCTTAGGGACTGCAGCTTCCCCTTAGTTCTAAAGTCAGTGGCCCAAGAAGGACAAGTGGCTTCTCTGCTGAGGAGTCTCCTCAGGGCCCCCTTCACATCCTTGTTCCTTAGGCTGTAGATGAAAGGGTTCAGCATGGGGGTCACCACGGTGTACATCACAGAGGCAAGTGAGCTTCGATGAGAGGAACGGGTCCAAGCTGAGCTGAGGTAAACCCCAAGTCCTGTTCCATAGAACAGGGAGACCACACAGAGGTGAGACCCACAGGTGGAAAAGGCTTTATACCTGCTTGCAGTGGAGGACATCTTCATTAAGGAGGAGACAATCTGAGAGTAAGAGAAGATGATCCCTAAGGCGGGAAACACAACTATCAGAACAGTTGCCACATACAGAAAGATGGTATTGATAAGGGTGTCAGACCTGGCCACCTTGAGAACCTCAGCCAGTTCACAAAAGAAATGAGAGATTTCAGTGCCTGTAGAGAAGGTGAGTCGCACCATCAGGAGAATATGAATAAGGGAGAAACAGAAAATGATGACCCAGGAAAGCAAAACCAGGAGGCCACAGAGCCAAGTGTTCATGAGGACTGTGTATCGTAAGGGGTGGCAGATGGCCACAAAGCGGTCATAGGCCATCACTGTCAAAAGGAAATTATCCATTCCAGCAAAAGTCGTAAAAAAATACACCTGAATGAGGCACTGAATGTAGGAGATGTCTTTACTCTCTACCTGGATGTTCACTAGCATCCTTGGAACTGTGGTGGAGGTGAAGCAGATGTCTACAATGGACAGGTTGAAGAGGAAGAAGTACATGGGGGTGTGGAGGTGGGAGTCAGAGCTGATGGCCAGGATGATGAGCAGGTTCCCAAGCACTGTGACCAGGTACATGGACAGGAACAGTCCAAACAGGATGGGCTGAAGTTCTGGATCCTCTGAGAGGCCCATGAGGAAGAACTGGGCTAGTTCTGTGTTGTTTTCAGCTTCCATGTTACTTGTTCATCTTCTGGTGAAGGAAGAAATAACAACATTCAATGTATAGCCACCTGATACCTCACATGATGGTAACCACTTTATAATATCACTATTTGATGGCTGACTTTCATCCGCTATTGTCCAGCCATTAACAGTGATTCATTCAGCTCAGTGATATCCTATTTCCCTTTTAAATGTGTATAATCATTCCCACTTCCTTTAATGTTTCAGAAATTTATCTTTCTTTACATCATTGACTCACTTGTCTTAATTTACCAATTTTAATTTGGGAACATAATCTAAACTTTTTGTCATGACATCTTTCCAAAATAATTGAAATCTTTGCACACTATGCATTTTCTTGCATGACTCCTTAGTCTTCATTAAAATATGGCTACAGCAGTGATTTAGTAGTGATGTTTTTACCCCATGAACTGTTAGTGATGTAATAGGTAAGTCTCAGTTCTGTATTTTTTTTTTCTGTTTCTGAAATTGTTGTTGCTACTGAAACACTGGTCTCAAGAGTTGAAAATGCCTTTGCTCTCCAGAAGAATCTCAATAAATGACAGCCATCATTAGGGTTATGGATATGATTTTTCCTCTTTACTATGATTATTTTGGATAGATAAAATTCCCAAGGTATAGTAAAAGACTGTGATGTTTAAACTGGATTCTTGAGTCACACTTTGTAGGATAGAATGCTTCTCTCTTCCATAAAATCACTGTGGACTTGAGAAAGTAATTGAAACTGCAAATATCTCATCTGTTCAGTAGGATTAGCAAATGTTCACTGCAAGGTAAGATTCAAACAAAATCAAAGGATGATATTATTGCTCTGCTTTTCATTTATTGGATTCTATAACCGTCTCAGAGAAGTGAATTTCTGTTCTTAACCTGGAAGTAAGTATTTATGGGAGAGCTGTCATTTAGCTGTATGTTCTTAAACTGTGATAATCATCATGGAGAGAATTATGATTATTATAAATACAAGTGCTTGTTTTTACCTTTTTGACCCACTACATGGATTTTTAATTAACTAAGAGCTCTATGACTCCTCATTTCCTAGAGTGTTTGTCTGATGAGTTCTTCCTAGAAGAAAAGGCATGACCTATGTGTATAGAAGAAAAAGAAAGCACCCACCGTTAAAATCATGCTAGAGGCTTCTGTGGTATGTACTCTCCTATGTCCATGCTTTTGATTTGAATGTACCCTTAAAATAATCAAAGATAATGGCCAAATTATATATTGACTAAAATATTTTAAACTTTTTTCAAATAGAATTATCCTGTAAATATTAAAAGGCAAAATAATGCTTTGCAAACATTTTACATGCCAAATGACTTTAAAAGTCAGTATGTGAAAGCCTAGAAACTTTTAAATAACACAAGATTGAAAAGTGTGATTGTGCACCAATTGTTTTGCAAAGATGGGTAAGATTGTCTCTCTGGAGTAGGAAAATTTGGCCTGAGAGCTAAAGGATGGGTCACAGCCAATCAGAAGAGTTGAGATAGGAACAAAATCACTTTAGGTGGAGAGAATACAATGTGGGAAATCCCTCTCAGACACTCAACTCTTAAGTTGCAAAAGTTGTGGTTCAACATTTTTCTTGTTAGGAGCTTACATGGCGCCTCTCTTATTGTAGGTTCTGAGCAAGTACATGATGTTTGCTAAATATCACAGCAAAAATATCTACAATAATACTTAAATCTCCCAGTTTATCAGAAGCATTTATATGGATATAAAACTAAGCTGTAAAATCAAATAAAATGCACCCGTAACTGTTTTTAAAAAACTCATTTTTTAGCAGTTTTTCATTTCACAATGTTTATCATATCTCCTAATTTTTATTCACTCTTTCAGGTTCTTACACTAGTGAGACAATATGTTGTAGAGGAGGGAAAAATGAAAAGATAAAAGGGGAAAATTATGTATATATGTATATGCAGGATAGCTAACATAGTTGTACTACTGACTTCTATTGCTTTATTGAAAGGAATAGTTAATGATTAATTATTTGATCAATCTTTTCTGTCTATACTTGTTTTCCTGAGTAGTCACTTTGAAGTTATCAATATGTAGTACAACAACCATTGTTAATTCCCTGTCACCTTGTCCGTAATTCAGTATTGCTTGGACTATTCTTGTGCTACTTTGTAAATAGCTGTCTATTTATATGTTTGCATTCTTTTACTTTTAAAAATACCTCAAAAAAAACCTCATATTGAATAAGGAACCCAAATTATAAAAATGGAATTTTATTTGACAGAAGAATGCTGATTGTCCCACTTTATGACAAATAGGTCAATAAATATAATCCCTAACCACTACCATAATAGAAAACTATGTTTGAAAAAATATAAAGCACATTTATCTGATTCGCACCAATGCTTGTGATTGTCAGTGAACAAAGAAACCGAAGATATTTCCTAATTCTTGTGGAATGATTCTGTTCAAACTGTAGTTAACAGTAAATATTACATTAAAATTTGGAAAGTTTGTATTACATTAATAAAAATGCAAAAGCAGTCTCTCCACTTTTAATGGTTTGATATTTTCTTCAGCAAGTTGATTATTAAATACCACACATAATAACATTATTGGTAGGTGCTACTGTGCATAATGAGATAAATTATACCTACCACAGCTGGGACAATAAGAGCTATTGAAATGGAATCTACCTGTAGAGATAGTCAGGGAATAGAATATATGACTACGTACCAAATTACAACAAAGTAGATAATAATAGATAATAGAATTTTGTGTGCAAAAATAAACGAATGAGTGAATGAATAAATGAATAAATAAATAGAAGAAATCTGACAGAAGACTACACTTTGTATGAAAAAGTGGAGAAGAGCTTGGGCGCTCTTCAGAAAATCACTCTGCTTGGAGAGAGGTTTGAATTTGTAAATAGCAAGAAAGGGAAGCAAAATAGTGGCTGAAAAGGACAGCTGTGTATAGGAAAAAAGTCCCCTTAAATACAGAGACTTTGCTGCCACGGACTCTACATAGGACTTGTCGGTGTTGGGGTTCTAGACAGGAAGCCCCCACCTCGGTTTGGGCTGTTTCTTCTTCCTCCATCTGCTTGTCTTCTCTTTGCTTTCTACCTCCGCCTCTTCTCGGCAGCACTCATGGACTCACACTAATGGTTACCACTGAAGCTTTTTATCGCACATAACGTGACCAAATTCCCACTTGGGAGACCATAGAAGTATAACTGAGGAGCAACAGGGTCGTGTTTACAGTTTTTATCTTAAAAACGGAATCTCAGTGCTCCTAATTAAAGAAATTGTTGCATGGGTTTTTGCTCTCCAAACAATTCAGCTCCCTTGAGGACCAAAGAGCAGAAGGAAGAATTTCAGTTGATTTTGTGTCTGCTGAAGTAACCTGAAAGCTGATAAATTTATTTCCTAAGAAGGATTTTTTTTCTCCTTAGATTGTTTTTAAAGTGACACAGTTTACTGCAAACAATATATGATTTCTTCAAGGAAACACATTGCAAGAACAATCTTTGTGTGATACGTTTTTTGTACATTTAGAGATTTTACTGATTTTTTTTTAAATAAAAGAACAAAACCACATTAACAGACATCCATTTACAAAATAGCACCAGAACAATACAAGCAATACTGAATTACAGACAAGGTGACAGGAAATTAACAATGGTTGTTGTACTACATATTGATATCTTCAAAGTGGTTCCTCAGGAAAACAAATAGAGACATGCAAGATTGATCAAATAATTAATCATTAACTGTTCTTTTCAATAAAATGATAGAAGTCAGTGCTACAATTATGTTAGGTATTCTGCATATTCATATATGCATAATTTCCCCATCTTTTTTTCTCACTTCCCTCATCCCAGTTGCTCTTTAATTTTGAGCATTTTCCTTTCATTTCACAATGTCTATCATATGGATGACTATGTGAACATGGGAACCAAAATCATATATTTTATATTTTCCACTTTCTATTTTAAGTTTTAAGCTTTAAGTTGTAAAATAAAATTGTATGTGTTTTTATGTAGAACATATGTTTGGAAGTTTGATGAATTTGAAATCACTAATTCAGCAAATTTTATCATATGCATCACCTCACATAGTTATTTTTAAGAACATTCAAGTAACCTGCACTTAGACTTTTTGAAGAATACAACTTATCATTGAGAATTGCAACTAACATGCTGTACAATTTATCTCTTGAAATTATTTACTGTATCCCCTACATCGCTGAGCTTCTTTTAGTTACCACTCTGCTCTCTATTTTCAGATCAACTTTGTATCATCTGCAAATGAATGCCACAGGCAGTTATTTGTGTGTTATTCTGCACCTTTCTTATTTCACTTAGTAAATATTCTAGTTAATCCATGCTTATGTATTTTGGTGTGCAGTTGTATAAATTGTGTCTATGGATAAGAATACTCTATTTCATGTTTCAGAAAACCAGAAACAAAAATTTGAGAGTTTTCACTATAAACACATGGCAAATATTTCATCTTACAAACACTTCACAGTGTATACGTGTATCACAGTATCACTTGTTGTGTCATTAAAATGTACAATTTTCAGTCTTCTTGTATTTTTGTATTTATAAAAAATAAATTATTAGTACATATTTTGATATGAAAGAACACATCATTTTTTATTGTTTCATTTTTTCTTTTCTTATTTTAATGAGAGAAGAACAAAAACAAAGTAACAAAAAAAAGGCAAAACCAAGACAACACAAAAACAATAAAAACAACACAGAATTTTAAGGTGATAGGAAATTAACAAAGGTTGTTGTATCACATATTTTTATCTTCAAAGTGGTTACTCATATAACCAGATACAGGCGTATGAGACTGATCAAACAAATAAATATTAACTATTCATTTCAATAAACCTAAAGAAATTAATGGTACAATTAGCTATCTTATACAAACACACACACAGACACATACACATATATTTTCCTTTCCTCTTTCTTTTCTCTTTTTCAGTTGTTCTTCCCTTTTGAGCAGTTTCTTTCCCCTTCACAATATCTATTGTGCTTTTCAGATGTTATTTACTCTTTCAGGCTCTTACACCAGGGAGGAAATATGATGTTTACACCTGTGAATGATTTATTTCACTTATGAGTATGGTGTCTAGTGGTGTCTGTTTACTAATAAAAGCAAGTTTATCTTTCTTTATAGCTGGATAATACTCCATTGTAAAAAATAACAAATAAATAAATGAATAAATAAATCTTTTTTAGCCATTTCTCAGTTGATGGACATTTGGGCCATTTCCATGATTTGACTATTACAAATTGCACTACTATAAATATGAGTGCTCATATAACACTGTGGGATAATGTTTTTAACTCTTCTGGAAAAATATGCATAAGGAGAATAGCTGGGTTGAATGGGAACCCTAGTCCTAAGTTACTGAGGATTCTACAGACTGATTTCCACAGTGGTTGCACCAGTCTACACTCCCACCAACAGTGTAGAAATGTTCCTTTCCTCACCAGGCCCTAGAGTGCTTGTTATTGGTTGATTTCTTGATGATAAGCCCAAGAAGAACACATTCTTGTGGAGAGTTGGTGCATGTACCAGCAGCATAGCGATGCTTTTTACTTCCTTTTCTCCTCTTGTCCCTCCGTTTTCCCTTATCCCAAGATCACTATCACATCTGCAGCAGATCTGCCCTCCAGTTTCCCATAACAAATCTTTTATGTCGCTGTTTAAATTATTTATTCTTTTGGTTCCTCAAAAAAGAAAAACAGTGTGGTATTTAACAATCTATTTTTGATTTAGTTCACTTAAAATTATGGTCTCAAAGTGCATCCATTTCCTATAAATCACTCATCTTTTCCTTACCATGGAATAGTGCTTGATTGTGTGTGTACATCACGTTTTCTTTACCCACTCTTCTTTTCATAGGTATATGGGCAGCTTCCAAGATTTAGATACTATGACTTGTGCTGCTGTAACCAAGAGTGTACACATACCACTGCCCTGCGATGCTACTAACTCATTTGGGAAGGTACCCAAAAGGGGCAGTGCTGGCTCATGTGTAACTCCTGTTTCTTCGGGATTTGGAGCGGTTGGAATATCTACATACTGATTTCCATAGTGGTTGTATTATTTATATTTTCACCAAAAATACAGGGGTGTTTCTTTTCTGCCAGCCTCACCAGTTATTTGCGGCTTTTCAGAAAATGATGATAGTCATGCTTTGTGGAATAAAACAAAGTCTCAGTGCTGTTTTTTGATTTGCATATCTCTAATGGCCAGAGGCATTGAACATGTTTCACATACTTATTGCCTATTTGTACTTCTCTTTCTCAGGAGGGTCTGTTCATTCCAAATGCCTATTACTGGACTGAGTCTTTCATTTTGAGAGTACAGTGTTAATGTTTGTGTATATTCCAGACATAAGTCCTCCATTTGAGCAACATCTGGGAAAATTATTTTCCCAGGCGGAAAGTTGTCTCTTCAATCAGTTGCATGTTTCTTTTGCTGTGCAGAGCATTTTAATTTAATATAATTCAATTTATTGATGATTGGTGTTATTTCTAATGCAAATAAGGTTGTCTTTAGTAAGTCCTTTTCCATGCCTATGGCATCAAATTTTATTTACTTTACCATAGAGGAGATTCAGTGTTTCTCTTTTAATATCCAGATCTGATATGTTTTGACCTAACTTTAGTACAGGGTAAGGAACCTATAGAACCTATAGATCTATATTCAGATCTGGATTATAGTCAGAGTTCTACACATGGGTAAACACTTTTTCCAACATCATTTGAGTAAAGGGCTGTCTTTTCTATAGAATCTGACTTTAGTCCCTTTATGAAAGAAAGATCACCACCTCAGGTCAAAATGGATCATAGACCTAAACATTAAAATAGAAACTCTAAACCTATTGGAAGAGAAAGTAGGTAAAAATCTTGAAGACATAGGAGTAGGCAGAGAGTTCATGAACAAGAACGAAGGTGCAAGGGAAACACTTCAAAGAATCAATAATTGGGACCTCATCCTACTGAAAAGTTTTTGTACATCTAAAGAAATCACCAGCAAAGTAAAAAGAAAACCCACAAATTGGGAAAAAATCCTAGCTGGCTCTCCCTCAGACAAAGGTCTTCTATCTAGAACATACAAAGAGTTAAAAAACATGTACCTGTCCAAATTCAAAGACCCAATCCAGAAATGGGAATCTGAGATGAATACACAATTCTCAGACAAAGAAATACAAATGGCAAATAAATATATGAGAAAATGTTCCACATCCTTAGTCATTCGAGAAATGCAAATAAAAACAACATCGAGATTTCATCTCACCCCAGTAAGACTGGCCAGTATGAAAAAGTCATCCAATAACAGATGCTGGCGAGGCTGTGGAGAAATAGGGACT
>PVLD010033755.1:0-13343 GCA_004027595.1 Dinomys branickii
CTCATGTATCATTGTTACTAGAGAAAATTTCTCTTACAGGTTCTCAGGTAAGAGTTCCAGGAAAAGGGATATATATCTAAGAGGGACTGTACTTTTCCTGTCACTATGTTTTTTTCTGTATTTTAACATTCAGCACTGAAATTTTAACTTCCTGCATTGGGACTTCATTCTTCCCCCAAAATGATTCAAGTCTATTTTCTATCTGAAAGGAATAGTTCTAACAGGCCAGGAAAGCAGTTCCCAAACTGGGCTCCTGCAACTGGACATCCTGCAGATGTCGAGCAAGCAATTAGGTTCTTCACTGTAGGGATAGGTGACACAACGATTAACCCCCGAGCTACATGAAATTATTAAACCCTTCACAATTTGTCAAGTAATATGGAATCCTGACAGATGAGGAGAAAAAATACAGTATTTCAGATTTTTTAAAGGTTTGTGTGCAATACTACTAGTAAGGACAATAGAATTAAATGGTTTTTGCTAAGGGCCATTAATTCATTGGAAAAAAACAAGGAAAGTCTGTGGATTATTCCTATTCAAATTGAAGGTCTGGTTTTAATTCAGAGGAACTCTTTTATTGGAGCACAGAAACAGAATATTGCCCTATTTCATCCCCTAAAGGACAAGAAAGCTAGCAAGTGAGCCCAGGACTTAATTCTAAGAGTAACAGAAGTCCTGAGAAGGTGGAATGCTCAACCCTGCTGTGTCTGCTTGCTAACTGCGGGGCCCTAACCTTAGGAGCATGTGGGCCCTGATCCCATGGCGTGTCAACATGTTTACTGGTTCACCAAGGGCCTTGAAATGCTAGATTTTTCTTAAGTATTTCATTTTTGCTATTACAGATTCTCAGTCCCCCTTTGCTTAAAGACTATGCAGAGGATTCTACTTTGCAACTCCCTTTGCATCTCTATCAGAATCTTCTCTTGCCTCCTGTTCTGACCCTTGAGCTAGAAATTAGCATTCATTTACAAAAACTGCCTGGGGAAGTTCTAGGCCTCTTCCAGAAGGAAAGTGACTGTGTTTCAAATACCTCAGAAGTGGAAGAATTTACAGGGTACTGGACCAGGGGTGAAGGTTGGCCAAGGGCAGGTTTTATGCTGCCCTTGGTTTTTTGCTACACCCTCCCATGATACGAGATTTAATTCCTGACGTGGATCCCTGCTTCTCTCATCCTTCCCTTATTCCTATCAGTAAGATTGAGAATCTTCTTTTAGCTATCTGTATACTTTATATATTATGCAAGCTACTAGACTGTTGCTCTTGTTGCACCCACCTCTGCCTTTAATTCTGTAATTTTTCTTCATTTGATTATTTCCAGTTCATTTTCCATGATTCAGTTTACCTTCAAAACCCCCAGCACGGGCTAAGCATGTCTCCTTTTAATTACCTCATAACTCCTTTTCGGACTGCTTGTATATTGCACGTGTTTGTTTATGCCCCCCCCCCCGCCTCATTCTTCTTATAAGGATAAGTATTACGCATCCTTGTATTCTTCTATCCGTCGTGGCTTCTTCCATATGAAAGCCCATAATGAATTTTGGCTGAACCATATGAAACTCAGTGACAAGTTTTATCTGTTTGTGAGAATCTTTCCAATAAAAAGCAAAGCTCTGCTTACAAGCATAGTCACTGTTACCAGGTCCCAGATTGAAGCTATTCCTTTGGTGGAGTGGTCAGTGAATGAGCTTTAGAGTTTATGTATGAAAAGTGCTGGATATATGCATAGATTCTGTGAGAATAACCTATTATTCCATGTATGGCATGTTTATCTTAGATGGAGAAGCAGGGCAGAATGACTAACCTGTATAAATTTTCTGCTTTGCTGCATTTACTAATCAGTCTACTAATTCTACTTCCTTCATCCAGTACGTTGGAAGCAGTCCAGTTCTACTTGTATCAAATATTCCAACTAAGACTGATCAGTTAACTTTTAGGTAACAAGTGTCTTGGTGGTGTCAAGAAAAATTGATTCTAAACTCATTTATTTGAAAAAATGAAGCCAAACTTTGGAGTAAAAGAAATATAGAAACATTCAAGCAATTTTCCTCCTAAAGTTGGTAAAGTAAACTTCAGATTTCTCTTAGTTTTCTATATAAACTTTTATGTTAAAGTTAAATTATCTAGTTTAAAAAAAACATTCTGTGTGTTTTAGTTTGATAGAGGAAGACCTGGGACTAAAAATCGTTATGCATTAATAAGAGGCAACTCCCCTCTTACTAAAATGTGTTGCTCCACAAAGCCCACCTGCATTGAAACGTTACCACTTAAAGGTCCAAAACCAACTTAAATTCTGTGCGATAGACCTGGTATAGTTACCTATGTGCAGATTCTGTTTGTGCAATTATTGAGAATACGTGTGCCAAGCGCAAGGAAGATTTTCCCATGAGAGGGGACACATGGAGAAGAGAGTGGTAGTAAAAAGGGAAAGTATGGCAGGAGAGGTTGGTGTGGCAGAGACTGACTCAGCCACTTTAACTTCACCAGAAAGCCTTTCCTCATTGATATAATTTATATTAAATGTATGCTCTACTAGATGTAAGAGCACGATGGAGCCCTACAGTTACTAGTTTGTTCTTTGAAGTGCCAAGGATTAAACCTAGGGCCTCACATATAGTCAACAAACACCCCACTGCTAAGCTACACCGCCTGCCCTTATCAGGTTCTTACGATGAGCATTGCCCTTGGGCTCTGGGAAACTAGAGTTAGGTCCTGTGGTAATAGCTTTAGAAACACATTAGTATTATCTTTAAGAACAGCAACAGAAGATTAATAGTAATCAAAGGACTGTCTTGACAGTAAATATAATCATATAGAAACTTTAAAAAACAAAATGGATTCCTGATTAAGCAAGACATATGTAAGGACAGTACACAACTTGTTAGTATTAGAGTATAAAATGTTGATTTGGGAGGTTGGAATCTGTCTGGAGACATTAAAACTCGAATGTCCTGTTAAAGAGTTTCACATTTATCCAGTGATTTTAAGCAGAGACATGATGCCATATCCATGTTTGATTAAAAAGAACTCCCAAGGGCTTGGAGTATAGCTCAGTGGTAGAGCACTTGCCTTACAAGCACAAGGTCTAGGATTTGATCTCCAGAACTGCAAAACAACAACCACTACTATAAAACAACAATGAAAAACTCCCAGGTAGATGTACAATGGAATGGAAGAAGACTGGAAGTCCTAGCAAGTCCATTGTGATTTCAGTATTACCTAAGAGAGAGGGAAAACTACTTGTTAAAATTTAGGTTTCTTTTCCTTTCTCTCCCCTCACCGCCCCCAGTTGCCCTTTCTTTGAACTATTTCTTCCAATTTCACAATATCTCCACACTTTGGTAAAATGGAAAAAAGCCTTGTGAATAAGGAGTGGCAGAGGGGTGGAAGAGAGGGCAGGGGACCGGGGGAATCAAAGAAATCAAGATATATCCTATACAAGTGCAAGTTCCCTACAATGAATATGATCATTATGTATATCTAAATTACATAAATAAACTTAATATAAAATCTCAGATTCCATCCCAAATCTATAGACTTAGAATCGCTAGCTGTATGGCCCTAGTGATCTACTTTTTCAAAAATATCTCTAGTATCTGACTAGTGCTCCTCAGGAAGATTAGAATCACTGAATTCTGCTTTTAAAGGTTAAATTTTTATACTTTTTATGCAGAATTTAGGATTGAACCCAGGGGTGCTCAGCCACTGAGCTACATCTCTAAGTCTCTTTTATTTTGAGACAAGGCCTTGCTAAATTGCCCAGGCTGGCCTAGAACTTGGAATCATCCTGCCCTACCCTCCTAAATAGCTTGGGATTATGGGCCTGCACCACTCCACTTGGCTTGGTTCTTATTCTTTAATGCTCACCAGTATCACCTGTGCATAGTAAGATGCTATTGGGTTTTACACATAGAGAGTATGAATTCTATCTGGATCTCATGAATCTTTACTTCTAAAAGAAAATTCTCTAAGTGATTCTGGTAATTTATAAAGTTTGAGAACTATAGAGGTAATAAATTGATACTAAGAATGGAAAGGAGGTAATTTTTTCAGGAAATATTACCATAATACAACAGATAAAGTATTATATCAGATTTGTACTGTATTTTGAAAATGAGGAAAGAGACAAAAAGATAGGATGGAAAGAACAGATGATTAGAACTCAAGAGACCTTGCTTCTCACCCTGACTGTTCCTATTAGCTACGTGACCAGGAGCATATTATTTTTCTTTCTCTAAATTCCTTAAAATGTAAAATGAATGCATTAGACTTGACCTGTGTTCTCAATTATGTTCCACAGGTGTTACATAGACATGATTAAGTTGCACAATGATAATTTCGTGACCAAATGATTTTGGAAAATCATGACTTTAGCAAATCAAACTTTACTGAAAAAGGTAACATTTTGACCACTTAATGTGTTTATGTGTGCTGTGAACCTATTTAGAAAATTGCAAATGCACTATTTCACAAGCTTATTTGACCACACAGCACTTTTTCGGGGGGATATTTTACTGATGCAATCTTTTGCAGGAGAAAGCAACATCGTACTAAGTGGTCTTTACGCTGTTCTAACTCCACAGTCCTGAATCATGGTATGATTTGAATGTCTCCTCTTAAATTTCACATGTTGAACACTCAATCCCCAAAGTTATATGTTTGTGGTAGAGGCGTGCACCACACAATGACGTTTAAGTCATTGTTGAGCCATATTTACACGACAAGAGACTACAATGGAATGGAAAAATTCTTAGCAGTTAGTGATGTCATAATGTTGTGTCACTTGGCAACACATCACTCACTTTGTGATGTTGATATAAGCAAACCTGTATAGATATGGTTTTGGTTTTTGTTTTTGTAGCAGGAATCAAACTCAGGATCTTGCCCTTGCCAGACAGGTGCTTATACCACTGAGCTATATATGTCCCTGGCCCTTAGATATGTTTCGATATGTAAACACTGACCTTTGTTTTGCTATTGCCTATACTATTGATTACAATAACATGCTCCATAAGTTTATTGCCAAAGTCTGGGTTTGTAGTGGAACATACTCCTATGTTCATGCAATGACAAAATCACCTAAGAATGTACTTCTTAAAAAATATCCTCATTGATCAATGCATGATTATATTTAATAAGGGAACTTTGGGGACATAATTCAGTCATGAAGCCTCATAGACTGCTTAATTCACTCATGGATTAATAGGTTATTAAGGGAGTAGCTTTGTTGTATTAAAATGAACTGTTTCTGTCTAGATGAGTCTGCCTTGCCATGTGATGGCTTGGGTTACCTTGGGACTCTCTAGAGTCCCCACCATCAAGAAGTTTCTCCTCAGATACAGACCCTCAAGCTTGAAACTTTCAGCCTCTATAAGTACACAACCTCTTTTCTTCATAAATTAGCCAATGTGTGGCTTTCAGTTATAGCAACAGAAAATGGACTAAGAGAACTCCTTTGGTTTCTGGCTAAGGTGACTAGAAAAGCATTCAACTCATTAGGCCAAGTACCAAATGGAAGAAAAGACATAGGGGAACTTTCAGTTTGGGACCTAAAAAGTATGAATTCTTTGGTTCATTGTGACAGCACTTGTTTACATGATGATGAAATTGTGAAGCCTCCCAGAACACATGGCAAATAACTTTTCAATGCACATCAAAGACAAAGCATTAGGAATCCATTTCCAGTTTAGTTTCAGTAAGATATCTTATCTTGCCTTCATATTTATTGTGGTTTGAAAATGCTGTAGTTTTGAAAATTCATAATCTTAAGACCGTATTCCTGCTGCTCCATGAAATATGACTTTTATCTCTTTGTGTGGTGTATTTAGACATTTAGAACAACACTTAAGTAGACTGGGTTGACAAGCATCTCAGGTCTCCTATGTTCTTTTTTGCCTCCTATCCTGTTTTCTCTCTCTCTCATCATGTTTCTTTGCCTTACTCTATTTCTGACTCTTGGGCTGAATGCAAGAAAATCACTTAGTCTTTCAACAGATTGTAATTTTCGCTTGGAGAACAAGGATGAGATGCTTAGATCCTGCTGAACTGGGCTGGATGGTGTGAAGATTAATGAAGTGAGCCCCTGAAAAGCAATTGAAAACTGTAAGGTGGAGGAATTTAGAAATACAGTCAATTGCCCTCCTCATTAGGTTTCAGTTGTATTGTGAAAAACTATAGCATTCATATTGTAAGACCATACTCAGCACACAGGGGAGACATGTGATCACTTTTAAAGTGCATATGCATGAACTGTAGTTCAGCTGTCCTTTCTAGAGTCATGCAAGTGTGGTTTCATATACTGTCTCTAAAAGTATGTGCTTCATTTATAGAGTTCACCATAGTGTCCAGAACTGTCTTTTTGAAACCTTTCTCTCCACTTTGTTGAAATGATGGAAAGGCCATTTTTTTTTTTATGAAAAAAAAGGTAAAACAAGATTTTGTAACAAAATAATAAGAGAATAACAACAGTTAATCCATTACACATTGTTATCTTTAAAGTAGTTGCTCGGGTTGTAAGATACAGGCATAAATTTCTCCAATCAATATTAGTGCAAACCTTCTTTTTTAGTGAACTAAGAGACACTGATAGTTTAACTGACTCGCTTTTCTCCCCTTTTCCTCCTATTCTTTCCCCTTTCACCTATCCTAGCTCTTTTTCCTTTTGAACAATATCTTCTCATTTCACAGTATCTGTTGTACATTCTAGACCTTATTTTACTCTGTCAGTTTCTCACACCAGGGAGACAATATGATGTTTAAACATATGAGTCTGAATTATTTCACTGATGAGTATGGTCTTAAGTTGCAACCATTTACCTATAAAAGTCTCAAGGCTGCCATTCTTTATGGAAGAGTAGTACTCCATTGTATAAAAAGACCAGAATTTTAAAAATCCAATCCTTGGTTGATGGGCATTTGGGTGGTTTCTAAGATTTAGCTATTACAAATTGTGCTGCTATAAACATGAGTATACATATATTGCTGTGGTATGATGTTTTTAATTTTTCTGGGAAGATACCCAGAAGGGGATAGCTGGGTGGAATGTGACCTCTAATCCTAGTTTTTTGAGGAATATCCACACTGATTTCAATAGTGGTTGCACCAACCAGTGATTGCTTTCCCACCAGCAGTGGAGAAGGGTCCCTTTTCCCCACACCCCTTCTAGCACTTGTTAGTGGTTGACTTCTTGGTGATGACCACTCTTTCTGGGGTGAGAGGTGTTTATTTTCCTCAGATGTTCACTTTTGGATTGAGTAGTGGAATTGGGGGGTATGAGTTTTTTAGTATTTATTTTTTTAAATTCATTTTTTCTTCTGCATAAAGTCATTTGTCTCGGGGCAATTGGCTAATATTTTTTCTTACTCTGTGGGTTATCTTTTCACTCTGATGGTGATTTTTTTTGGCAAGGCAGACACTTTTTAATACAATAAGATCCCAGCTGGTGATTCTTTGAAGTATTTCCTATGCACTCTGGGATTTGTTTATGAACTCTCTACCTACTCCTATGTCTTCAAGATTTCTACCCAATTTCTCTTCCAATAGATTTAGTGTTTCTGTTTTAACATTTACACCTTTGATCCATTTTGACTTTAGTTTAATGCATGGCAATAGTCATGGGTCTACTTTTAGTTTTGGCATATAGAGTAACCAGCTTTTCCAGCACCATTTATTAAAGAGGCTATTTTATTCTCAGTGAACATGTTTCATCCCTTTGTCAAAGATAAGGTGGCTGAGTGTGTTTGTGGTTGTGTCTGCATCTACTAATCTGTTCCACTGGTCTTCAGATCTGTTTTTTGTTTTTTGGCCAGTAGCTTTGTAGTATAATTTCAAGTCAGGGATTGTGATGCCTCCTGCCTTATCTTTGTTGCCCGCGAGTGCCTTACTTATTCTAGGTTTCTTCTGGTTCCAAAAGAATTCTGGGAATGCTTTCTCTACTTCTGTGAGGTATGCTAATGATACTTGGATCAATATTGCATTAAATCTGCATAACAATTTTGTGAATATAGTCATTTTCACACTGTTTGTTCTCCCTATCCATGAGCAAGGGATATCTTTCAAGTTTCTGATGTTCTCTTTGATGTCATTTTTCAGAGTACTATAATTTTCAATATATAGATCTTCTACTTCCTTTGTTAGATTATTTCCTAAGTATTTCATTTTTTGGATGCTATTGTGAAAGGTGTAGTTTTTCTAATTTGTCTCTCAGTTTGTTTGTGTACAGGAATGTTATTGATTTTTGTGTGTTGACTTTGTATCTAGCTATGCTACTGTAAGTAAGGGGCAGCAACTTTTAGCACATCATTTTAAAATAGATAAGCCTCAAAATGTGTCTTGAGAAACATCCTGGAGGGATTGTAAAGAGTTAACTTTGCAGTCATGACTTTGTCCTGGAATTCTTCTCCTTGCCTGAGTTGTTAAAGTATATATCGTTGTGGCCAGAGCCTGACCTGGTCACATGATGCAAGGAAAACAACAGTAGCCAGGCCAAAACATTCCAATCTATTACCATGGAAACCAAAAATGTATATAAGGTGAGAACAAAGGCAATTAGGGGCCACATTGGCAGATTGGGAATGGGGGGCAATGATAGGTCCAATTCGTTCTAAATTAAAGTTAATTAAAACTTCTTTTGTTCTGTCTGAATGAGTTCTTGGATCTCCTGCAGAGTTTGACCTGATTTTTGATTTTTCTTGTAACACTACTGGAATTGGTTATTAAATCTAGAAGTCTTTTGATGGATTTTTTGCAGTCTTCTCTGTAGAATATCATGTCCTCTGCAAATAATGGTAAGTTAACTTCTTTTCCTATCTTTATCCCTTTTATTTCTCTCATTTGTCTAATTGCTCTACCTGTTTCCAGAACTATATTGAATAACAGTGGTGATAGTGAATATCCTTGTCTTGTTCCTGATTTTAGACTGAAAGCTTTCAGTGTTTGTCCATTTAGCATGACATTCACTGTTGGTTAGACATAGGTGGCTTTTATCAGATTGAGATACAGACCATCTATTACAATTTTCTGAAGGGTTTTTATCATGAATGAGTGTTGGATTTTGTCATAAGCTTTCTCTGCATCTATTGAGATGATCATGTGATTTTTGTCTTTGGCTCTGTTGATACAGTGTATTACATTTATTGATTTGCATATGTTGAACCATCCCTGCATCCCTGGGATGAATCCTATTTGGATATGATGTATAATCTTCTTGATTTGCTACATTCTCTTTACTAGATTTTTATTAAGGATTTTTGTGTCTGTTTATTAGGGAGATTGGTCTGTAGTTCTGCTTTTTGGTTGGGTCTTTCTCTGATTTTGGTATCAGGGTAATACTTGCCCCCAGGCATATGTTAGGGAGTATTGCTTCCCTTGGAAAAGTGATTTTACAGTTTTCTTAGGTTTTCAGTTCTTAGTGTTAAGTGAATCAATACTAACATTGATCTTTCTTCTGTAAGATGGGAAGAGATGTTATTTGCAACTAAAATTAGGAAAAAACTCTGAGTCTAGGATATTGATGTTTGTTTGGCATAATGTGAAAACCAAATAAAATCCTTGACATTTGTGTTAGGTTCTTTGTAAAAAAGCAGAAAGCTATTTTGTATTTTCATATGTCTATTTATAAGTCTGAGTGGTAAAAAAGCCAAAAAGAAAATAATTTGGCTGGGCAATGAATCCTGCAAAACAGATCTGGAATTTGCAAAAACCCCCAAAAAACAAAAAATTGCATTTAATTGTGGGACTCTTAGTAGCAAATTAATTCATTCTAAAGTATTTATTCAGCACTAATTATATGTTACCATCTGAACTTTGTTTATTGCAATGAATTTTATAGAGGACCATTAGTATTTTAGTACCTAAAACTGAATTGTTGGGGTATTCAATTAATATCAAGTTAATTTAAATTGTTAAAGAGCAAAAACCAGGTTGTATAACAGAAGATATCTCGCTCATTTAGAATTATTCATTCTGTTTGGAAACAGAAGAAAGGAGGCCAATGACATTAAATGTTCAGAATGTGATTAGAGTTGGGGATGTTACACTGTGTGAGAGTTGCAAGGCACTGGGTTTCATCTTTAGCCTTGAAAAAAATCCTGACAGTAGGAAATATATTGCCACATGTGAGGCGTAACAGCTATCTCACTTCCCATACAAGGCACTCTCACACGGCCGGGCCAGAATATGCCTGTTCAGGAAAATCTCAAGCTGAAAGAAACACCAGGTTCATTTGGGTCACTTCTGAATTTCTGAGTTTGCTGCTCTCCTGCTGCCAATTTTGTACATTATTTTACTTATAGAGAATATTGGTTACACAATATTTTTAATAAAATAACATTTAAAGCATTTGTATGGCCCATGCTTTTCTTAATTAAAATTATTGGACACATGAAAGAGCATTTTGGCAAACAAATGAGCAACACAACAATGAAGTGGCTATTTACAAGACCCTTTGGGTTTCCTTCAATAGTTTCCATGATAATACCATCATTCTCTGTATTATAATCACTGAGGTATTATGTTGGCCTTCAAATATTTTCTTTATTCTCACATGGGCTGCTCTGATTTAGAGCAAATGCATTCTGTGTCATTATGCACATAGGAACGATTATCAGGCTGGCTCATATTTGCATAGTTTTACATAACTTCAGATTAATCTGTGAATGAAAGATAAAAAAAAAAAAAAACCAGAGGAAGTTGGGTGACCAGGTTTCTGCTTTTGGGAATTGCAATGTTTCTGTCTGTCTTGAAAAAACATATATTTAAGCCAGGTATATTGGTGCATGCTTGTAACACCAACACTCAGGAAGCTGAGGCAGGAGGATTGCCACAAGTTCAGGGCCAGTCTGAGATACATAATGCATTCACAACTAGCATGAAGTACATAGCAAGATCCTGTCTAAAAAAGCAAAAAAAAAAAAAAAAAAAAAACCCAGATTCACTAAATAATATCCCTTTTGCAGGTGGTAAAGTTCAGTTCTAATTCCTTCTTACATAAGGATAGGGTTAGAAGAGGATATTTAAGCACTTCTATATTTGCCAAATTCATTTTGGCCAAATTGTTTCTTTCTTGTGACTATTTTGTATTTGAACTGTCCCTATATATAATTAGCTTTGACATATCTTGTCTCTCTAATCAGGTTTTTTATATGTCCTGAAACAGCTGGTATCCCCTGACAACTGTTACAGGCAATGAGATCATTAAAGTTACAAAGGAATAACAGAATAACCAGAGCATTCTGACCATAGTAAGTGCTGTTGGATTTTAAAAACAAAGATCACCATTTCCCTCATAAGAGTAAGAGCAGGCAGGTAATATGTAAGGATTTTCTTAAATGTTCTTATGTAAGAATTTCCTGTGTATTTCTACTGATAGTCTTCTTATAGAACTTCAATATTCTCTAATGAATTCCTTTGATACTTTTTCAGCTTATTCCATAATTATTTTGGAAGCTTTGTAGACTGAGAAGGAGGGTGTACAGGTGAGCCACCAAATATGTCCATAGCTCTCCTGTGTGTATTGGATTTGTCATGAAAACATTGAGTGACTCACATGTAGTGGGCTTCGAAATAGCAAAAAAGGAAATTAGATTTAGCAATAAATGAACCTGGCATGTAAATGTGCACTAACTTCTATTCACTTGTTTTGGTAACAAAAGCCTCTGACACTGAATCTAAATCCAGATAACTAGAACATGATAGAACATAAATAGAATGCATAAGTAAATAAATAAAAACATAAAAAAATGAAAAAACTTAGCTTTACATGGAAGTTTAACATGCTGTTACTTAAAGGTTACCGGGAAATGTTCCAGTGTCTTCCTAGACTGTCGAATTGTCCCAGTGATATTTACTCCACTCGCCTTAACTACTACTTGTCCAGTAATCCTTTTGAGCTAAATTTCCTTTGAGCGGCAAGTCCACGATTCCTCGGAATAAATGACTTTCCCAGACTATTCATCATCACAGATGCAGAAGGAACATGAGTGTGGCAATGTCTGGGCATGAAACGGGTGTTTACAAAAAGAAAACAAAGAGAATACGTGGGGAAAGTGCACATTCACTTGACCCATAGCCTTTGACTTTCAGCTCTCCTTCGGAAGCTCAAGCTCTAGTATTTGTCTGGTGTTGTGAGTATCTCCATGGTGCTAGTAGACTGAATGAAAACCAATCTGGAGGCTGCAACTCCTGCTTGCCTTCACAAAATTGTGCAGTCTGAATTTGTTCAGTTTTGTTCTGTCTGTATATGGAGGTTTTATAGGGGAATGTTACCTGAGGACACTTTCAATGAAGTCGCTGATACTCATCTGTGCTATTGGTGTCTCAGTGGTCAAAATCAATGTATAATGCATCCTTTTGAACTGGTTCAGCAGGTGTTTTATTGGTTTTGACATCTGGAGTCCATCTGCTGCAGAAAACAAACCCAAAGTATGAATGTGTATTTTCTTTTTTTTTTTTTTTATTTTAAAAGTAAAAGAACAAAAACACTAACAAACATACACACAGTGGCACAAGAACAGTACAAAAACCGAACTACAGGTGGCAGGGGATCGACAATGGCTGTTGTATTACACGTTGGTAGCTTCAAAGTGTATACTCAGGACAATACAAATAGCCATACAAGGTTGATGAATGTCTATTTTCATGTTTTTGATAACTATCCATACTGTTTCAAAAAAGCAAACTTTTACCTGTTTTATATCCAAGTGAGTTAGTACCATTATTTTATATACCAGGATAAAGACCCTTTCAGCTCAGATAATTTTATCAGGATATCACATTGTTGTTATAAGGTACTCTTCTAAATATTAAGGACAGATATTTAAGACTGGTAGTATCTTGAAAAGTAAAATTCTGTAAGTGAACATCTGTCAATATTCAGTTGTTTCAGGTATAATATTTTCTTCATTTTTGACATTTATAAGCATATGTTTGCAGTACATAATGATAACATTCACTGCAGGGGATTGGTACATGTGCATAATTTAAAATTTTCGGGGCTGGGGATATAGCTCAGTGGAATAAGCGCCTGTCTAGCAAGCACAGGGTCCTGAGTTCAATCCCCAGTACCGCCAAAAAAAAAAATTTTCCCCTTTCCTCCAGTCTCTTTTTTACAGTTTCAGCATCAGATTCATTTATTTAACTTATAAGACTTTGTTTTTTTTTTAATTTTATTTTAAAGACAAAAGAATGGAGACATATGAACCAGAAAAGCCATAAACAATACAGAAAATACAAAGTTATACAGAATATAGTAGGGAATTAGAACTGGATGTTGTATTACATAGTTATCTTCACATTAGTTAACACAAAAACATTAAAGGAAATACCAAATTATAGAGAAGATAGTAGGG
>PVLD010033756.1:0-13342 GCA_004027595.1 Dinomys branickii
CTTCTGATCTGTTTTTGAAGCTGCCTGCCTGTTTGATTTCTAATGATCATTGTTTTCCTAATTCATCAGTTAGCTAGATAGTTAATATTTATTGAGTGAAAAGGTTGAGAATATCACTTCCTCTGTTGCCAAAGTCAGTAGATGCTTTATTGGTTTGAATCTCATTTGGTTGCTGTATTGTGTTTGATGAAATTTTTTTTCCCTTTTGGAAACTTTTGTGTTTTCTGCAGCCATCCCATTTTCTTCCTCCTTCTGTTCTGTTACCTTTCAAACTTTTAGGGACCTTTTCTTCTGTGTGTATTACATAAATACAAATTCTTCACAGTGATTCTTCCTGAGTTAACTCTTTATGCTGATAGTCTAAAATATTTTTATATTCTTTTGTTTCTCCTGAGCTCTTAGATGTATTTAACACATCCATGCATCTCCATGTTGTTGATAGATCCTTATTTCTAGATGTATTGTAACTCAGTGTGTTCGGAACTAAGATTTCTATATTCATTCTCCTATTTTTCCTTTATGTTTTAAAATGACTTTTGTTTTAGTGTAGTATAAACACATAACATATTGTTTGTCTTGCTAACAAAAATTTAAGTGTATAATGCACTAAAAATATGTTACTACAGGTACAGCATTGTATATAGATTCTCTTTTTACTTAAGTAAAACTTTAGGCCTGTTTGGTCTTTCCCATTTCCATCTGCCCTAGCTCCTGGCAACCACTCTTTGCTATGAATTGACTATTTTAGATACCTTCTATAAGTGTAATCATAAATTAGTTGTTATGTTTGATATTATTTCAGTCTTAAGTTTGTTAAGACTTACTTTCTATCTTGTGTGCCATCTGGAAAGTGTTCTGTGTGTGCTTGAGAAGAATGTATATTCTTCTGTTGTTTGGTAGAATTTTCTCTGTATATATTGGTTAGGTCTGTGTGACCTGTAGCATTGTTCATGACTATTATTTACTTAATTGATCTGTTTAGAATTCTTTCTATTATTGAAGTTTCTGTGTTGTTGTTTATTTCTGTCTTTAATTGTCCATGTTTGCTTTATACATTTAGGTGCTCTGATATTGGGTACACATATGTTTATAGTTGTTACATCTTCATATATGTTGGTCCTTTTATCATTATATAATGTTGTTCTTTGTCCCTTGCAACAGTTTTGACTTAAAATATTTTTTGTCTCTTATTGTACTCTCTCATGAGTGGTGCTGGCATCCACCCAGCTACTCAGGTCGTACCTGTCAGTCTTCACATTCTCTTGATGGTTGCTGCTTATCCTTTTTCAAGAATGCTTCCTCCTTTGATTTTATTATTATCTTATTTAGGGACCTGATAGTTTTCTTACTTGAGTTGTTAACTAGTCTTTCTGTTATCAATATTGAACTTTATTGACTTGTATACCTTACTGTTTCTAGTCACATGTTCAATCCCATCTCTTAAATTCTCATAATGTCTTCCCAGTTGCCCCAGTATGGCATATTTTACTTTGATTTAGTATGGAACAGTAGACCCTCTCTGATCTGCCTCAGCTTTCCTCTTCAGCTGTATCTGAAGCTTTTCCCCACCCTTATACTTCATGACTTACTGTACCAGTCATTCCAAGTTGTTTCATACCTTTGTTCCTTTTTACTCTTTGCTTTCCCTCCATTATGGAAGAGAAGACATTTGTAAAATGATTGAAAGAGTGGAGTGAGGTGTCAAGAGACTTAAACGAAGATGACTTTGAGATTGACCTGACTTGTGATGTTGGTGTTCTAACAGAAGTAAGGACATTTTGTACATACTGAATTTAAAGTATCTACGTGAAATATTTTTCTGCAGGAGTTTACGTAATATGTGAATTGAAAAAAAATGATGTTAAATGTCCTAAAATGAGTGACTCCAAACTGTCTATAACAATTATAAGTGAAAATTACTAGTAAGTAGTTACTACACTTTTACCTCTGGGCTTAGTGTACTTTACGTGTTTCTATGGTGCTAGATGTCATTCTCTTTAACAGTAACAAGTTCACATGAAATAAAATGAATCCTGCTTTCTTCTAAGTAAAAGTATTGCATTATTAAATAGTCAATGATTAGTGTGTTTCATGCTTCCAATAAAAAGTATGAGAGGGCCGGAAATATAGCTCAGTGGCACAAGCACCTGCCTTGCAAGCACAAGGTCCTGAGTTCAATTTCTGGTACCAAAAGAAAAAACCAAAAAAATCTTTAAAAAACTATCAGAATGTGATATGGAATTGCTGTTGGTTACTAAATTTATTTCCTGCTATATAAAAATTTCTGTTTTAGACTCGGGAACAGGAAGAATTGGAAGAAGCTTTAGAGGTAGAGCGACAGGAAAATGAACAAAGAAGACTATTTATACAAAAAGAGGAACAACTGCAGAAGTTTCTAAAACGGAAGAATAAGCAGGCCCTTTTAGATGAACTGGTATGTACAAGTGCTAATTGTGATTAAAGATTAGTCCTTAGGGTTCATCTTTCCTATTTATAATGCTGATGGTGGCATTCAAATGGCATTTCCACAGTTAAGTAATTACTTTATCAATATATGTATTATTGAATATTAAGTCCCCCCACCACAAAAACAATGCCATTTTATGCTCACAATTCCATGGGTCAAGAATCCAGGTGGAACTTGAAGGCTACTGTCCTGTGGTATAGTCTCAGGGCACGTCCCGCGTAGTTTCTGTGGCTGTGTAGCTGTACAACTCTGCAGTGTCTCGTAGCTACAGAAAGAGATTCTCAGAATAAAGAGTAGAAGCTGCTAATGTTTTAAGACTTGGGCTGTGAAACTGTTGCAGCATCAGGTCTACTTGATGCCCACTCACTTTCAAGGGAAAAGACAGTGGGTACTTGTGCTAACCTTCCTCCGCTCAGTGCATGTGGTGGTTCTTTTCCGTATATGTGCTGCTGAAGTGAGTACAGCTCCGGTTCTTTTTAATCCACATAGTGTGTTCTTGGGAAAAAAATTCTGTTTTCCAAGAATCTGGCATAATAAAAATTCAGTTGATTCTCTATTTTTTACCTTGAAGAGCAGTTAATGATAGAAATTATGAAAACAACTTTAATTGTAATTTTGCCTTACTCGTATGCTTATTGTTTATAGCCTGTTAATTGCTATGAAGGATTTGAGATGATTTACCCTAAGATATGGTGTTGTTTGTGGACATGACACTGTGTGGTTTTTAAAGAAGGTTGTAAAAATGAGGTGTTGGTGTATTTTATTTCTATTCCTTTTCTTTTTTTCCTTTTTAAAATGTTCATCAATATCTTTTATTTTCAAATGAGAGAAAAATGTTATAACTCACATAACCTGGTATACTATCAATAGATTACTTATGTATTTCTAAGCTTACTGATTAAAACGCACTGTTTTCAAAGCATTTTTTCTTTATTACTATTGGTTGTCTATTAACTAGCTAATTTTAAAATATTTTGATTCTATGCTGAAATTTGTAGTAATTGTGGTAGCTCTGTGACAGAATTACATTTCATATTTTTGCATGAAAAAATATGCTTAGAAGAAATGGCATTATTGTTATAAAAGTAGTAGTAACAGTAGTTAGCTACTTAAGTAGTCAACATTATTGATAAATGGCAGTCATAACTAAGGTCTTTGAAGTATTTCATAGATTTGATACTATATTATTTGATGCTATGATTCTGTAATATTGATTACATCTCAAACTAGGAAACCTTTTGCTCCATGGAAAGACTTTTTACATTATTCTTTTCTATTTCTGTCCACATAAATTCATTTCCATGAAATATTTTTTTCAGTGTTAACATACTTAGCTCCCACAATTGACTTGTTATTGTGTGATGGGGTAAACGTATACATGCTTCTGGCCAATAAAACATTTAAGCCAATTAACCAGGAATAGAAAGGGAAAACAAGATGAGTGAAGTTATAAATAGGTGAGAAAGTAAAGAAAAAATAAAGGTAAGGGGATTATGAAATTTAAATAGAAATTGCTTATCATAAAACCCTGTCTACTCTCTGTGAGTAGAATGTGAATTTGGTTTTTCAAATGAGGGCAGCAGCATATAAAATAGAATAATGCTGTTTTCCCTAGCAACCTTGATTAGGTCTTTTTGAATGTAGTGAGGGGCAGGACAGCTTTAACAGTTGAAATGGCATGTGCTGTGTTTTATATTTTTATAAATGTGTTTTGGGAGAAATTTAAAATGTTGAGGAATGAATTAGTAGATATTGATGCTGTCGTTGGTGTATTGAAGGAGTCCCAACCACATGATACAAAAAGGCACATACTTTTTTGAGAGCAGTGCTTTTCCTGTATACATTTAACTGATTGCTTGCAAATATAGAACTTTGATATTAGGTGAATATATAATACAGTTTTGGCATTTTATGTTTTGTCTATAAAAGGTTTGCAAATTTGAGTTTCCTTAGCTTTGCATAGCAATTATTCCTGCATATCCGCTTAGTCCTCAGGAGTACTAAGTTTTGCTGGCTCATTGAGCTACTGTTGGCATGAAGTACCCCAATAACTCACTAAGGCATGAAGCAAGATGTGAAACTACCATTGTTGTAGATTGTGTATAATCTGGAGTTAATATTAGATTTTGTAAGCTTTTCCCCAACTTCCTGTTTTCTTCACCTGCAAGTCATTATTGCGCATACTTTGCTCACTATTTAGATCATGCAACATGGTTGTTAAATAATTCTTAGTAATTAACTGTATTCATTAGTACAATTAATTGCCACAGATTGGTTTAGAATACCATTGCAGTTTCAATTTCTGGTTTTCATTTTTAAATTTATTTTTAAAACTCTTAGTAATGTTAAGTTTTTAATCTTTGCTGAACCTTTTGTTATGTTAACATACTTTTAGTTTTTTGACTAACTGAATTCATTAAATTTCTTTTTCTTCTTGAATTCTTATTCACTAGCGAAGTAATGTATTTCCTTTTCTATGTTCTTGTGTCACATTTTTATTTAAAAAGAAGATAACATTGGTGTTTGCAAATATATCTAGAAAGTTAAATTTTAGAATTATTTCCTGCACCTAATTTACACAAGTACTGCTTATTACAGTTTTTTACTCCTGCTTTTCAGTTTGGTCCTTGTGCCAAAAGTTACTTTTTAACCTTTAAAAATCATAGGCATTAAAAAAAAATAAAAATCATTGATATTATATGCAACAGGATTTTAATGTTGTGGTCTTAATATTTATGGCTTAGTATTTGCCATAATGTTGGCTAAAAAAGTCCATTTATTTAATCCTACTGTAAATTCAGTTGTTTTACCAGTTTAGAAAAATATTTTTATTCAGGTCATGTCTTATTAGATCTTTTAATATTCTTATTTGGAAATTTTCTTCAGTTTATGTCTGAAATTTTGTATGGGCTGGTACTGTGAAATGCAGTAGCTGATTTTTATTAGAAATATTGTTTGCCAGATGGCTTACTTAAGTCGGTTAAAGTAATTTTTAAAATGGCCATTATAACCACTTTAATGAGTATTACAGGCACTCTTATTAAAATTTTTGAAAATATTAAACAATGTGCCTGTAGGCCATTATTATAGGTTACAGGAACCTTTTAAGGTAAAATGTGTTGCCAAGAAGAATGAACTCACTTGAGAGACTGAGTCTTCATGTTTCATGTCTCCACAGCATAGAAGCATATATGTTTATGCTTCACCTAGTTTATTTTACTCTTTAGAATTTTGTCATTAAAGCTCAGATTTAACTCTTTTTTTTTTTAATTTTTTTTTTTTTTTTTTTGCGGTGCTGGGGATCAAACTCAGGACCCTGCACTTACTAGGCAAGCACTTATTCCACTGAGCTATATCCCCAGCCCTGATTTAATTCTAATTTAACATTCATAAAAGCTTTCAGCTTCTAAAATTTTGAGTACTAAAGTATAGTTAATTGATTCAAATTATATGCCTTGGTATTAAAATTAGTTTTAAAAACGCAGAATATTTATTTTTGTAACATTCAACTATTTACACAGTTTAACATTCAGTTCCTTCTATGTAACTGTGAAACCAGGATTAAAACAAGCCAGTTTTGATTAGCAACTTCTTTGAAGTGAACATATTGTCTTACTTTTAATGTAAACATTTTTACTTTTTAGGATAAAGACCTGTTATAGCTGAGCATTTGAATTCATTTTGAATATAAGTTAGGAAGCAATGATGTAACTTTTTAGTCAAGAAATTTTTTTGTGTGTTTCTGTATATGAAGAGAAAATTTTGACCACTTCTCATTTAAAATGTAATTTTTACATTTATTATAAAATGCTTACTGAGGAAATCTAGAGTAGTCGCAGGGTTTCATAGCAATGCTATTTGTAATGTATTACCAATGCTCTGTTGTAACATAGGAACAGTATCAAGTATATTCTTTCATTATTGCTAAAGCCTGTTATCAGTGGCTTTCATCGTAACAAGGATCTGTTCTACAAATAAAATTTGTGTTCTTTTACTTTTAAAAGTTTTAATCTTTGTGACATTGCTCTGGCAAAACATTTCTGTTATGAAATATTAATGTACAACTTTATTCTAAGATAATTCTGTTGAATTAAGTTGCTTCAATTCTGTACTGTACCCTTAATTCCTGTAAGCATGCTAATTAGCCACATTTGTGCCTAAAAATCATTAAGTTGTTAGATTTGGGAAAAACTTAGAAGGAGACGGGAGGCTTGCTACAAGTTCAAGGGCAGCCTGCGCTACCTAGTGAGTTCAAGGACAGCCTAAACTGCATGATGAAACCCTGTCAAAAAAAACCAAAATAAAACAAAACAAAGAAAAAGAAGAAGAAAAAATGAGAATTTGGTATATGCTTGCTTTCATACTGGGAAATGTTAACAGTACAGTTTCTTCAGGATTAAATTCTGGATGGTCACTATCTTAAAGATCTGTATTTTGACACAATGTTTTTGCATATAACTTTGTATAGGAGATAGAAATTTTTTCATACCTTCATTGTCATTGTGTGTCTGAGGGAGAGAGTGTAAGCGAGCGAGAGCTAGGGAGAGAGACCGTGACCCTTCCTTCCAGACCTCCCTCTGCGTGTGCTTCTGGGTGCTCATTTAATTGAGAACTTGGCAAGGAAGAAGTCTGGGTATCGTTTAGTTTAGCTCTTAGCTTCACAGCATTTGAAACATGTAAGAAGACCTCATGTTAAATAGGGTAAATAACAGTTCACATTTAAGAACTAGTCACTAATTGGCTTGGGATCCTAAAATGTGTGTGTATAGATTTAGGTCAGTAATGGCCTTCATTTATTATCAATATAAAATATTGAAAATATTTATCATTTTGTTACTTAATTTAAAAAATTTAGATCCTACAAAGTAAGGCAAGTAAAAGAGAAAATAAATATACATTTGGTTATACTTACAATAGTCCCATTGTGCAAAACAGAACAAGGATCATTTCCAAACAGCCTCAGGTGAAATCTAATGGGAAACAATTTCAAACTGGGCCGAATTCACTGGTAAAAAGAATGTGTCTTAGATAAACATCTGATCTAAGTTATAGTAGTTTGTACTACTCCTTTTGTGACTAGCTTCTGTTTTTCTTTTTAATAAATATGGTTGGTGGCTAGATGAAATAGAACTCATTATATTATCTTTAATGTGGATTTTATAAAAATACTTGTTTGCAAGTTATTTTGATTTATTAGTCTACAACAGCCTTTTCTTATTATGGAGTATTAGTATTTTTTAAAAGCGTTCTCTATAATGTGAGTATTTAGTTTGACATCAAATCCTTATGGAAAGACCATACTTGAAAATAAAAGTCTTGTTGGTTTTTAGGTTTTCTTTTTTTAGTTTTCATAATGAATTTGATCTTTCCTTACAGGAGAGTTCTGATCTCCCTGTTGCTGTGCTCCTGGCTCAGCATAAAGATAGATCTGCCCAGTTGGAAATGCAACTTGACAAACCCAAACCTACAAAGCCAGTGACATTTTCCACAGGCATCAAAATGGTGAGCCTTGTTTTATTTGCTTATTTGAAATGTGTTTTTTAAGGAATATGCTTTATAATTCTCTTGATTTCCATGGTGAACTAAAAGGTTTAGAAAAGTTTAAGAACAGGTTCTGATGTAGCCTAGTGGTCTGGAAATACGGATGTGCATCTGGTAAGGAAAATGAAAAGTAATACTTAAAAATACACACCATAATTTTATTGAGTTATATGGCTTTTGTGTTTTTGTTATATTTTAAGTTTGTAGTTTAAGAAAACATTTCTTAAGAGAAAATGCATAATTATTGCTAGGGAGGTATTAATCTACTGACATAAAATAGGAAAGTAAATGCATAAATTTATATTTTCCTCCAAACAGTTCTCCACATACATGTATTTTTAATATTCAGAAGCCATTTATATGGTGGCATACACCCACAACTCCAGTACTCAGCAGGCTGAGAGGCAGGAAGATCACTATGAGTTTAAGGCCAGCCTAGTTATATAGTGATTTCAACACCAGCTTGAATTACATTGTGAGACCCTGTCTCAACCAAAAAAACAATAAAGCCATTCTAATGAAGATGATAGAAATAAAAAAAATAAAAACCAGTTTTAGCTTCTAGACAATTTTGAAGATAAATGAATTTTAATTTTAAAAATTGTTTAGCCATTCATTCAAAGAAATACTTTATAAGACAGTGATATATTTGGGTACTTTTATCACGTTACTTTTGTTTGGGAATTATATACTCCGTCATATTTTGTGTTTAACATCCAGGTTTTTGAGATATAACCATTCTAAACTATATAACTTTTATATTGGTAAGTATGTTTTAAAATAATCTCAAGGTAGTTTAAAAAGTGTGTGGCAGTGCCCTGAAATTATAGGTAAGGACTTGGACTTTGGAGCTAAATAGATTCAGTCTGACCCTCCACTGCCTCATTTAGCCATGTGCTTGTACTGAGCATGTTTTTTAGTCTCTGTAATAAGCCTTTCCCTCATCTGTAAAATGGCAGTGACAATACTCAGAAACTTACTGAGTAGCACAAAGGAGATGTGAACAAAGTGTCCCACACAGTTTCTGGTGTATATTAAGCTCTCAGTAAATGAGGCTAGCTGTTATAAATAATATATGAGCTGATAGCATGGATGACTATACCAATTTATTGCATAAATCTTTAATTCTGCCACGAAGTCTAATGAAAATGGGGTTGGAATTGGAGTAAGAAGACTTACATTTAAATTTTGGCAGTCATTTAATTGATTGCATGACAGTGATCAAGTTGCCTATTTTCATTGTTCTCTTTTGTAAAGTAGGGTTATTTCTCACCTCATCATATTGCTCTAAGAAGTAAATAATACATGCCTTCGATATTGCCTGGCACTTATGCAGAGTTCAATAAGTGTGAAATAATGAAATCAGCATTCTGCAGATCCTGTTAATTCCCAAAGGAAGGAAACAGCCTGTAATATTTAGTTTTTATAAACTAATAATTCTACACATATATATGTATTCACAAAAGTGCTGTTCAAAGTTTTTAGGTTTTTCTCCTTTTTCTGAAGGCTTCCCTTTTTAATAATACTAAACCAACTCGAATGTTCAGATTCATAGTTTATTTTGAAATGATAATAATAATGTTGAATATGTATTGTGAAGTTTAGAGAATAGCATTTCTTATTTAATCATTTTATGCTCAGGTATGTTCTCTGTATTTTTCTTTCTTAGTATAGATTTCTTCAGTATTATTAATGCTTGCCTAATCCCTTATGTTAAAGATTATATTACAATTGTATTAAAAGTATCAGTTATCTTTCTGTCTCTTATCAGTCTGTGTATTCCTAATAAGCTTTCCGTAAATGTTATTTGGAAGCTAGGTAATTGAGTAGATAGATGGATGGATGGATGTACAAACGAATAGATCATTGATTGAAATTGTACCATAACAGCCAGTTATAATGCAAGTACCTCTACTTTCATATTTTGATTATCTATCTATCTATCTATCTATCTATCTATCTAGTTTTTGAAATAGGGTCTCACTATACAGTTTAGGCTGTCCTTGAATCTGTGTAGCCTAAGCTGGTATTGAACTCATGACAGTCCTCATACTTCAGCCTCCCAAGTGCCAGGATTACATGCATATACCATCATGCCCAGCTCAAAGAATGGTATATTTTAAAAATTCCTTATGTTGGTACATATTGCTTTTTGAAAACATCTAATATAATGTCAGGAAAACATAACAATTGCAGTAATAGGAATGTATAGAATATTATTGCCATAGTTGATGTTTTTAATTTTAATGAAACTAGTGGAAAAGTGTTAGATTACTAAACATACTTTCTCAGTCTTGGGAAGTATCGTGGGTATTTCTCTGTGGTGAAGTCTAGAGACAAATTGTGCTTATTTCTAACCTGGCTGTACTTTGGTTGCTATATTGGTCAGATTTTTTGATGGACTGTATGAAAAGAACTGCTAACAAAATTAAGAATTGAATTGTCCTTTTTTCTACCCAGATATTAAAAACTCAGGGTGATAGAGTTTAAAGAATTTCTGATTAGTATGTATAATTGTGTGCCTGTAATTTGAAGTTATTAATGACATGCAATATGAAGTGGAAGAAATTAGTTAAAAAAAGCTAGTCAACTCAGTAATCTTCAGGATGGAGTTCAGTACTTAGGTGACAGTGTTACACATGTTGGGAATGTATATTTCTTGTTGCAATTGATCGTGATAAGTATGCAAGAATGAATGTTTCACAAATGTTACCTTAAAAGGCAAAGGACTGTTTCCTCTGCCTTCAACAGATAAGGTCATGTATGTACTTTACTTTGATTGTTGCATGTCATAAAATGATTAGTTCCATTTTAGCAAATGTGTGGCACCTTCTCCTGTCTTCTAGTTCTCTTTTGTGGAATATAATATTGAAATCAAATCTGGCTTACAATTTAAGAAGAAAGCATAATAGCTCAATTCAAGCTTTTTTGTAAGGTGCTGCATTTTTCACTTGCTAACTATAGCAATTTGAAAGTTTAGATAATTTGATAGTAAATTTGCTCTTCCGGAATTTATCTTGACTTCACCCACTTCTCTTATTACTGTCATCCTTTAAGTTGTGGGTGTCAGGACTTGGCCCCAGCTGGAAATCTGGCCAATACAGAAAATTGGTTCCAGAGAAGTTGGATTCTTGCTGGGACTATACTTGACAATCTAGTTCAGAAGCCTTTGGAATTTGTTTGCAGGAGGATTTTGCAAAGGTTTGGACATTCAGACTATAGAGTTTGTAGAAAAGCTTAATGGGAAGTTCTAGTCTGGGCGCAGAAGATCAGAATGTTGTTGGGAATCCAAAAAAAAAAGGCCACTGAGGTTTCATTTGAGATGAGGACCCTATTGGGCATTATACTGGAGGCCATGTGTGGCACATTCTAGCAGAAAATTTGTTTATATTTTGTCCATGTCCTAAGACTTTATGTGAGGCTGAATTTAAGTGTGGTGGATGAAGTGATCTAGTGGAGGGAAATTTAGAGCAGACCAAAATTCAGGCTGTGGCATGGGTACTGCTGGATTCTGTTACACAGGTTTATAGCAAGAATTGGGAGCAAACAAGGGCTGGGGATATAGCTGAGTGGTATAAGTGCCTGCCTGGCGAGCGCAAGGTCCTGAGTTTGATCCCCAGTACTGCAAAGAAAAAAAAGAATTGAGAGCAAACAGCAGAGCAGATTGATTTGAAAAACTTAAATTTTGGCCTGAAAAGAACTATGTGTAAAGTTGAGATCAAAGGGGAGGTGTGGCTATTGGAGAGATTGATGCCAGTAAAAGTGCTTGGTTTCTTTTTAATGCCACCAGACAGTTGGTGGGATCTCAGGAATCAAATTCCCACCCATTGTAGGCTCAAGAGTATAAAGGTGTAAAACTTTCACTTGAGAAGACAAGAAGGGCCCCTGCTCAAGAAGGGCCATATAGGGAATTAATTTTGTAGGGTTAATTTCATTGTGCTGAGCCATCCAGGCTTTCAGAAGTCACTGCAACCATGGTCTGAGGTGGCTAGGTTTCTGCTTGTACTTACAGCCTGGTTTTACCAGCAGACAAGTGCAGGAGTTGTGGGATTAAGGAGTCTTCTACCAGATTTCAAACGGTGATGCAGAAACTGTGCGAATGAAGGCTAAGGTGTAGTGCATACATCAGAGGTGCCAAGAATGTGGAGTATCTGCTAAGAAAGACCATTGGAAGCTGGCAAAGTAACCGTAAGAGAGGCCATGTGGTCTGCAATCAGCAAAGCCATAGGGCTATCCTACCCAAGAAATTTGGACTTTACATTTTATCATCATGTGCCCTGGATGCTGGACATGGAGCTATAGGATTTAATGTTTGCCTGTTGGCTTTTGCTCTTGCTTTGGTCTTACTCTTTTCTATGCCTTTATTCCTCTCTTTTAGAATAGGAATGTTTAACCCATACCATTGTGTATTAGGACTATGTAACTATTTTTTTTTGAGACAAGGTCTTGCTGTATATTTCAGGCTGGCATTCAACTCACTATGTAGCCCAGGCTGACCTTGAACTCATGGTAATCCTCCTGCTTCAGCCACCTGAGTGCTGGGATTATAGGATTGTGCCACCACACATGGCATGAACCTACATTTTGAATTTACAACTAAGAGTTTGCCTTGAGTCTGAGAGGAAACTTTAGGCTTAGACTTTGGAAGAGGAATTAATATATATATATATATATATTTTATTAAAAAAAATAAAAGTACAAAAACATATTAACAAACAGACACCAATTAGCATAAAAAATAGTACAATCACAACTAATCTATAGACAAGGTGACATGGTCTCAACAGTGGTTATTTCTTTATCCATTGATATCTTCGAAGTGTAAATATATGAACCCATATACAGACATGCAAAATCAGACAATCCTCTCAACAACAGAAAAAACACAAATACCAAAAATCCAAAGACAAAAAACAAAACAGGCAAACAACAACACTAACAACAACAACAACAACAAAAAACCACCAATAGTTGCTAATTTGCATATTGATATCTTCGAAGTGTGTGTTCAGGATAACACATATAGACATAAAAGATTGATCAAATAACCCATCATCGATTATTTCTTAGCATTAAGTGATATAATACCATAGTAGAACCATGTTAGCTCTCCTTCATATATGTATATTCATATGTACATACATACATTTTTGTCTCTTTCTTTTCTCCTTTCCCTTGTCCCATCTGTTCTTTGTTTTAGAACAGATTTCCTTCATGTCTCTTAGTTTATATTCCCACGCTCGGGTTCTTACACCAGTGATACAATACGTTGCCTGCACATGTATCGCTGATTTATTTCACTTATGAGTATGGACTCCAGTTTTGACCACTTGC
>PVLD010033757.1:0-13342 GCA_004027595.1 Dinomys branickii
ATGTAATACAATAAAGTATTATGTTAATGGCATACGATATGAATCACAGGAAACAAGAGAGGACTGTGTAGAGATAAAGAAACCTTGATGATATTGAAAGAGGTCACTTGATCTGACAGTAGGATAGGAGTTAACTAAGAAACGTAATTAGTAGGAGTTATTTCTCAGGGATGAAGACTCATCCTTAAAAGAATGTGAGGAAGTTATTTCTATTTGCCTGGGAACATGTACTAAAAAGTAATATATATATATATATATATATATATATATATATATATATATATGCATGCTAGAAGAAGCCCAGCTTTAGATTGTATATTATCTAGTGAATTCAGAAAACAAAGTATCTTGGCATGCATGCAGGAACCATATATGTATGTGAAAACAAGTGGAGAAATGTGACTTGGGGAAGACAAGCAAGCAAAGTGTGGAGAAAGAGTTTGAATTTTATTCTGCAATTCACTGAGGACTTTATATAGTTTTAGGCAGGCTTAAGAAACCAAGAGGGCCACTTACAAGATCCCTTCAGTAATCCATATGAATAATTATAGTGAGAGGCTAAACCAGGGTATTGGCTGAAAAAAAAAAACAGAAAGAAAGGAACAGGCAAAAATTGCAGAGCCAGACTCACAAGGAAGATCATTTGATATGGGGGTGAAACGAGAATGGAGAGCAGGTTTCTGGCTTTGCCAAATTACATCTTTCTAATATCTTGCTGTGGCAGATTAACGAATGGTGAATTTGTACCACGCAGGTGAACTGAAGCAGGTGGTTCTGGGAGTGGAAGGCCCACCTGAGAATTGTTGGCAACAGCATGAAAGGAGAACTGGAGGGGAAGGCAGGATGTTGTTGATTCTCCTGGAGAAGCTTGTTGGCCTGGTTTTTATGATATGAACTCAGCTCTTTTCACCACAGTAGGAGCTTGGGTCTTCGCCGTCAGTGAGGATGGCTGTGGTTCTTTTATGTGTAGCTCTAGTCCTTAACTTGAGCGTCACTTCTTGGCTCTAGTGAAGATCTCTCAGCCCAGTGACACAGATCCTTCATGGACTTTCTACCTTCTATCACTGGCCTTTGAGCCTTCTTGGTGCAGATTCTTGAGAAAGATTTTCATGAGGCATTGCTGTGAGTTCTAGGTGTCCAGCTGGACTCATGCAGGACCTTGCCTTGGATCCATGCGCTCAGCTAGATTCTTTGGGTCTGTGGTGCATGGACAGATCTTTGCACGCTTCTGCATTTGACTACTTGGATGAATACTATATAATAATCCTATAAACTATGTGTTCTGTATTAAATCTACTCCCTTACAAACCCTGACTACAACATTTGCCAATACTTAGCACATAAAAGGTGCCAAGGAAACACTTATTTTATATATATATATATATATATATAGAGAGAGAGAGAGAGAGAGAGAGAATGTTGATTCACTTGGTCATTTCTCCAAGCACCTTCTCCGAGTTGAACTATAGTCGTAGTAGACATATTTGCACACATTGTCAGATTTTTGCACACAGTATACCCACTTTGCTTCTTTGCAGGCTGAGACAGGTTGGTTCCACTCAGACTGTATTCAGGGTAGACAAGAAATGCCATGAATGAGGCACTCCTATGAATGTTCCTTTCCCAATGATGTAAAATAATGGTCAATAGCTGTGCCATACTCCCCACTCCTCAGTAGGGTGATAGTGAATCCTGCTTAACACAGTACCTGAAAGCCTCTCTTGAGAGACTGAACTTCAGTTGCCCATAGCAGAAGTCTACTTTTAGTACAGTCTTGACTTTCTCCTTTTCCAGTATCAGTTTCT
This sequence comes from Dinomys branickii, assembly GCA_004027595.1. NCBI lineage: Eukaryota > Metazoa > Chordata > Mammalia > Rodentia > Dinomyidae > Dinomys > Dinomys branickii. Next base: position 1,806 of record PVLD010033757.1, read on the forward strand.
CGCTTCTTTGCTTGAGCTTCTGAGTTCAACCCTCAAATAAGCCATGGGCTTGGAAACCTTTTGCAGACTTCTGCTTTTGGGGAATCAAATCTAGTATAGTAGGAAGGGAAATTAGTAATATTTTAAAATAAAATTAGAAACCTCATTTCTTATAAAAAAGCACAGTAAAATAAATGGGAAGAGGTACTTAAAATGATGGGCCTATACTTTATCAGACAGGTTAAGGCAAAGAAAAATAAATCTACATGAGATTTGCCACACAGCATAAAATAATTTCTCAAAGGCTAGAGAATGTAGATTACATAATTACCATACACTGAACGAAGACTATGAAAATAATGCCACTCTCATAATCCTTTACCCTGAGCAATCTCAGATTTATCTTTCCTTTCAACAAAGTGACCTACTGCAACTTTGTTCCCCATGGAGTGCTAAGCGTAAAGCCAGCACATGAAGTAGAAAGCCTGGGTGGGGTGGATATGCTTAGCTGTTCAGAGCTATATCCCTCCTCGGTAGTTCAGTAATTGTCTTTATAAAAAGTAGTAAATTTTGCTTTTGGTCAGTAAATTTGGCATAAGAATTTTTTTTTTTTTTTGTGGTTACAGGGATTGAACTCAGGACCTTGTGCTTGCCAGGCAAGCGCTTATTCCATGGAGCTATATCCCCAGCCATCTTTGGTATTTTTGACAAAAACCATACAAGTCTCTAATAAACTCAAAGAAATCAGGCTAATAAGACTAATACCTCTCTGTTAGAGGACATAAGCTTTGATAGAAAAAGAAAATGCAAAATAGATGTATTTTTATTAAAAAGGGAACCTGGTTCCAATCAAGAATTCATCACTAAAGCAGAATATTCACAATTTTCTCACACATAAACCAATGTTGCTATAAAGATAAACAGTTAAAATGCACAGAAGTTCTTCACAGCATACATCAACATACAGGAAATGTCATATGACTTGGAGATTCTTGAACTCTAGGCTTAATTACTTCAATATATCCACTCCAGTCTGCAGTGAACTCCAGTGAAATATTTAAGTATGATGGAGAGAACTGTATCACTATTCTTTAGGAAAAGAAGTCATATAGCAGAGACTCAAAATGAACAGCTCTTCAGAGAGATTAAAGATACAAATATATGCTTTTAGCTCTTCATGTGTTAGATAAAACATTCTCTAACATCCTAGGAATGGGAGTGAGAGACAAGAAAATGAGTGCTGTTTGAAGTAATAGAAAATGTAGCCAGAGAAGACGAAGGAAATGGTCAAAAAAATAAAGCAGTGTGTGGAAAGTGGCTAAGTAATGCTGCCATTAGCAGCATTAGCAGGAGGAGTTTGGCTGGGAAACATTTTGCCCAGTATGTTACTAATTTAGTATTACAAATCCTGGATTACTCGAAGTAAATGGCTATATTGAAATATGATACCCTATAACAATTTGGATTTAAAGAGAAGTAGGTGTGAATGTTTACCTTATAAAATGGGTCATTTAAAAATGAAAGCCTCAACAACTTTTTCAATAGAAAGTGTAAGGGGAAAACTTCATAGGAATAAAAAATTCAAAATGAAAGACATAGTACCTAGACAGCAATTCCAGCCCAGAATAGTGAAGCATAAGAAGATTGAATTCTAGAAAGATAGACCCCAATGTCAGTATAAAGCACAGTATAAAATAAATAATTATCATTGCTTATTTTGAAATCAGAGCAATTGTTATCAACCACTTATTTCTGCCTTATAGGCCTCTAATGTACCATCCAAGAAATACCTATTTAAACTTAAAAATATTTTGCTAAACTTTTGTTTTCCAATAGCATTATAATTCAATCAGACACTGTTTCAAATGTATTTCATAGCGCATAAGTTAGGTGTTTACCAAAAAGGCCTGTAAGACTAGGTCTTTCTTGAAGTTATTTTTTGTACCTATCACACTCTATATAAAGTATTAAAATATTAGCCCAGTTCATTTTAAAGAGCTGGAGAAATTTACTAATTGATTCCTAGTAATGATGATTAGGTACTACAGCTTATTTATCCAATAATCTCTGTCTCAATAGTCTAAAAGCCTTACTTTGCCTCAGAGTCCTTTTAGCACTTGCTGGAGCCTATCCATAGTATCTAGTCCCATAGGTCTCAAGTAGGGGTGGAATATGCGTTTTTAACAAGTTTGCTGCTAGCTGAAGCAGCACACTTTGAAAACTGTTGCTCTAGTCTTGAGCAAGAAGAAATTTGCTACGCAAATATTTGCTAAGTGTTGACATTGTTAGCAAGTAAAGATTAAAAATACAAGGACGTAAGTACAACGAGACAACTATATACTAAGCACAGTAAGGAGATATTTCATGGTGCACATAACGGATATATTGATTGATTAGTTCTACATGATGGTAAAAATCAACCTATTAGGCTAATCTGCCAAATAACTTATTTTGCAAGTAGTTATTTTTGAGTACATCAAATCAACTGTAACTAAATTCCAATAAAAAATCACCTGGAATCACATTTACCAATAACTCAATTATTCTAGGCTTCTTTGAGAAGACAATATAGGTTAGTTTTGTACAATAATTTAAATCATCATTGTAAATAAAGACAGAAATCAGATGGGGAAAATGAAATGTCTAGGGAATTACGTATTTTTTTTAAATAAAAAGAAACTTCACACTATCAAAATAATACCAGGACAAAATAAAGACTACTGGCTAGGGAAAATATTTTAGATGTATATTGAAATGTATATTTAAAGAGCAAATAGCAACACAATTTGTAATAGCTAAATAGTGGAAGCAACTCAAATGCCCATCCACGGGGAAATGGATAAAAAAGTTGTGATACTTGTACATAATGGAATGTTATTCAGCTATAAAGAAAGATAATCTTGAAGGATTTATAGGAAAATGGACACAACTGGAGATCATACTCTTAAGTGAAATAAATCAGGCCTGCATGTGTAAACATTGCATTATCTCAGTAGTGTAACAACCTGAAAGAGTGAATAAAATCTAGGAGGTCCAATAGACATTGTGAAAGGGAAGGAAACTGCTCAAAAGGAAGGATCGACTAGGATGAGGGAAAAGAGAAAAAAAAGGGGGAAGGGAATATATATACATACATACATATATATATATATATATATGTACACACACACATATATACATAGGATAGCTAACATAGTTTTACTACTGAATTTTATTACTCTATTGAAAAGAACAGTTAATGGTTAAGTGTATGATCAATCTTATATGTCTGTATTTGTATATCTGAGTATCCAAATTGAAGATATCAATTTATAATACTACAACCATTGTTAATTTCCTATCACCTTGTCTGAGATTCTGTATCGCTTGTGTTTTTGTGTTATTTTCTAAATATACGTCTGTTTGTTAAGATGTTTTCATTCTTTTATCTTTAAAATAAAAAATAAAAAAGAACAAAGCTGAAATGTCTATTTTAGCACTTTAAAAATATTTTAATAAGACATTGCTGATGGCGGGTGAGGCCTGCACATGTACTCCACCCTTATACTTTGGGACAAGGAAAGAGCTTGGCAGGGGAAGTGGTATCTGAGTGGCCCATCTCTGTTGGTGTGTGAGGCCCGTGGTGTGGAAACAGCCCTGGGCTCTGTGGTCCTCTAGGTTGGGAGGTGAGGCCTGCTCTCCCCTGACCAGCTACCTGAGGATCCCAGAGCAGTGGCTCCTGTCTAGCCACCACTGGCTCCATGGCTAAGGCCTATATGCTTTCCATCCATAGCCTGAAGACCCTGGTACAGAAGGCCAAAATTCCCCCACCATCGCAGTTGTGGTCTGAGCCATGCACCCCAGCAATTGCCTGGGGAACCTGGGCCCAGCGGTCCACAGCCTGCTACCATCCTGGGATAAGTTTGATATTCAGGTAAACTAGGGTCCTTGGAGTTCTTCAGGGAGCTGCCTGGGTAGCTGGTAGCTCAGCACTTTTCATCTGACATCCAAAGTGACAAGGTGTAGGAGCAAAATGCAATCTCAAAACTGAACTCCATCCAAAACAAGTCCAGGAGACACTGACATAGGAGAAGTTGGAAGCCATGTACCTGAAATCTCTGAAATGATTGCATCTGAAGTAAAGAAAGAACTCCATCAGGCCATAGAAAAGATGAAATCAGAAATAATCTCCCAGGCAAAAAATGAAATGACAGTAATAATGAGAGAAATGCTCTGCACATTTAGAGAAGAAACAGATAAAAAAATAGAGAAACATAGGAAATAGATGGAAACATTACATGTGCAATTTAGGAAGGAAATAGAACACATGAAACAGACTCAAAAAGATTTTCAAGAAATCAAAACTTCCATTGCAAGCTTGCAAAAGTGCTTGAATGAAGCCAAACATGGAATTTCCGATCTTGAAGACGCCATGGCATCTGGTGATCATGAAAGGAAGGATCTCTTAAAGTCATCAAAGATCCAGGAAAAATGAATCCAACACCTACAAGACGAGGCAAAGAGAAATAATGTCTGAGTAATAGGAGTCAATGAAACAGTAGGAGGCAATACAAATGACATAAAAATAATTTTTCACAGAAGAATTTAAAGAAAAAATTTAAAAATAACTATAGACAAAAGAAAATGCAAATACAGCCTACCAGAATCTGTGGGATGCAGTTCTCAGAAGGAAATTTATACTGGTGAACTCACTCATAAGGAAAACTGAGAGAGAGCAAATACATAGCCTAATGCTGCAGCTCAAACTCTTAGAAAAAGAACAGGTCAAGTCTAAAGCCCAAAGGTCAGAGTGGATTATGAATATCAGGGCAGAAATGAATGCAGTTGAGATGATGAAAATACAACAAAAAATAAATAAATCAAACAGTTAGTTTTTTGAAAGAATAAATAAAATTGATAAACCCCTAGCCAACCTTATCAAAACAAGAAAGGAGAAAACTCAAATTCATGCAATAAGACATGAAAGGGATGAAATCACTACAGATCCTACAGAAATCCAAAAGATCATTCCTATATACTTTGAAAATCTTTACTCCCATAGGATAGAAAACTCAGAAGAAATGGACAGATTCATAGGTATGTATGAATTACCAAAGTTGAATCAGGAAGATATAAAAATCCAGAACAACACAGTATCAATTAATGAGATTAGAAATATAATTAAAAACTTACTGACAAAGAAAAGCCCAGGTACTCATGGATTCATGGCAGAATTCTATAAGATATTTAGAGAATATTTAACTCTAACAGTCCTCAAACTGTTCAATGAAGTTGAAAAAGAAGCATTTCTCTCTAACTAATTTCTGGAGGCAAGTATTATGCTGATACCAAACCCTGAGAAAGACCCAACCAAGAAAAAGAACTATAGACCAATCTTGCTAATGAACATAGATGCAAAGATACTCAATAAGATACTCGCAAACAGAATGCAGCAAATCACAAGGAAAATTGTACACCATGACCAGGTTGGACCCATTCCAGGAATGCAGGGATGCTACAATATTTGCAAATCAATTAATGTAATACAGCATATCAATAGAACCAAAACCAAAAACCACATGTCCATCTCAATAGATGCAGAAAAAGCTTTTGACAAAGTCCAACATGCACCCATGTTAAAAACCCTAGAGAAAGTAGAAATAGATGACCTTTACCTCAATCTGATCAAAGCCATCTATGGCAAAACAACAGCCAATATCATAGTAAGTGGATAAAAACTGAAAGCTTTCACTTTAAATTCAGGAAGAAGTCAAGGATATCCACTGTCACGACTCCTGTTCAACATAGTTCTAGAAGCAGTAACAACAGCAATTAGGGAAAAGGGAGAAATAAAAGGAATAAGGATAGGAGTGGAGAAAGTAAAACTATCGCTACTTGCAGATGACATGATATTTTACATGGAAGACCCCAAAAACTCCACCAGAAGACCCTTTGAATTAATCAACAGTTCAGTAGTATACCTGGAAACAAAGTCAATATTCAAAAATCAGTAGCATTCCTGTACACAAACAATAAGCAGACTGAGAGAGAAATTAAGGAATACATACCTTACACAATAGCATCCAAAAAATTGAAATATTTAGGAATGGATCCAATAAAAGAAGTAAAAGATCTATTCAATGAAAACTACAGTACTCTGAAAGAAAGATTGAAAAGAACTTCAGTAAATGGAAAAACATTCCTTGTTCATGGAAGGGTAGAACCCACATAGTGAAAATTGCCACACTACCAAAATTATTTTATAGATTCAATGTAATTTCCATTAAAACACCATGAGCATATCTCACAGGTGTAGAGTAAACATTCCATGAATTCATCTGGAACCAGAAGAGACCAAGAATAGCAAAAGCAGTCCTGGGCAACAAAGACAAGTCAGGTGGAATCATAATCCCTGACCTGAAATTATATTACAAAGCTACTGTAATAAAATCAACCTGGTACTGGCTAAAACACAGACCTGAGGACCAATGGCACAGACTGAAAGATGCAACCACAACCATAAACACACCCAGCCACCTAATCTTTGACAAAAGGGCCAAAGAAGCTCACTTGAAGAAACACAGCCTCTTTAATAAATGGTGCTGTAAAAATTGGCTTGACAATTGCCAAAGACTGAAAATAGACCCAAGTCTATCACCATGCACCAAACTCAAGCCAAAATGGATCACAGATCTCAATATTAAAAGAGAAACACTAAATCGATTGGAAGAGAAAATAGGTAAAAACCCTGAAGACATAGGGGTAGGCGAGAGAGTTCATGAACAAAAACCCAACTGCCCATGAAGTACTTCAAAGAATCAGCAATTGGGATCTCATTCTACTTTAAAGTTTCTGCAAAAGTTAAGAAATCACCAGCACAGTAAATAGAAAACCCACAAATTGGGAAAAAATTTTATCTGACTGCCCTCAGATAAACGTCTTCTATGTAGAATATATAAAGAAGTGAAAAATATGAGCCCTGCCAAATTCAAAGACCCAATGCAAAAATGGGCAGCTGAGTTGAATGCACACTTCTCAGACAGAGAAATACAAATGGCAAATCAATACATAACATGTTCAATATCATTAGTCATATGAGAAATGCAAATTAAAACAACTCTGAGATTTTACCTCATCAAAGTAAGAATTGCTAACATTAAGAAAACAACCAGTAACAAATGCTGGTGAGGCTATGGGGAAATAGGAACTCTTCTAAACTGCTGGTGGGAGCGCAGACTGGTGAACCAACTGTGGAAATCGGTTTGGAGGTTCCTCAGCAAACTAGGTCTAGAGGTCCCATTCAACCCGCCTATCATCCTTCGGGGTATTTTCCCAGAAGGTCTGAAAACATCATATCACGGCGATATATGTGCACCCACATTCATAGCAGCACAATTTGTAACTACTAGACTGTGGAAGCAACCCAAATGTCCATCCACTGAGGACTGGATAAAAAAGTGGTGGTAGTTTTATATAATGGAATGTTACTTAACTATAAAGAAAGAAAAACTCAAGGCTTTTATAAGTAAATGGTCACAACTAGTGACCATACTCAGAAGTGAAATAAACAAGAACTCCATGTGAAAACAACATATTGTCTCACTGGCATAAGGACCTGAAAGAGTGAATAAAAACTAGGAAATATGATAGACATTGTGAAATGAAAGGAAAATGCTCAAAAGTAATGGGCAACTGGGGTGTGGGAAAGGAGAAGAGAAAGAAGGGGAAATCAAGTATGTATGTATATACAGGATAGCTACCAGTTGTACTACTGTATTCTATTGCTTTACTGAAAGCAACAGTTAATGATTACTTGTTTGATCATTATTGCATGTCTGTATTTGCTTTCCTGAGAAGCCACTTTAAAGATATCAATACATAATATAACCACCATTGTTAATTTCCTAACACTTTGTAACTCTGTATTTGTATTGTTCTTACACTACTTTGTAAATGGATGTCTGTTTGTTAATATGTATTATTCCTTTATTTTTAAATTAAAAAATAAAAGAATAACAACCTCAGAAGAGTATTTTGAGTTGCAGTAAAAATTTATAAATCAAGCACTTAACAACATAAGTGAATTAATAGTAATCACGATAAACACCCTGAAGATAGAGTACATTATGATTCCTATTATGGACACCTACCCTGGTTGACTCGACAGTGGTTGAGTGATGCTTAAGATGGTTTGAGAAAAAAACAAGGAGAATCTGGTTTAATTTGTATTGAGATGAGAGCTGGAGTGTCAGACACCTGTGTACAAAGTAGATTCCAGGTACTGATGAGTTAATTGAGATGAACATCAACCAGTTTTGTAACTGTGAAAATTGGAAGCAAGGTATGGTGGAAAAATATAAAACTAGTACATTACTGTGAATAGTAATTTTAAAAACACTATCACATCCTCTTTTGTGTAAGTTTTCATAGCTCTGTTCCAATTCAAAGGCTCAGTGTTATATTTTGTGTATAGATGTCCCCCAAAAGGCTCATGCAGTCAGAGATATCTTCAGAGGTGACTGAATACAGAGTGTGTGATTGATTTGTAGTGCAATGCTGGGATTATGGGTACTGAGACTAAAGTGGATGATTCATGTATCAGTCTACTGATTGGATTGACACTGCTCTAATTCCAATAGACTGGATACAACATAAAAGAGGCTAATGGGGTCTTCTCTCTCTCTCTCCTTCTCTCCCTCTCCCTCTCTCTCTCTCTCTCTCTCTCTCTCTCTCTCTCTCTCTCTCTCTCTCTCTCTCTCATTTTCTCTCTCTGATTTTTCTGTCTTCTGTTGCCATGAACTATTGCCCCTCTGTCATGTTCTACCTTGACTTGGAGCCAGCCAACATGGACTGAAACGTCTATAAACTGTAAGCTAAATAAACTTGCCTTCCTTAACTTCAGGCATTTTCTCTCAGCAAAGAGAAAAGTAACCAAGACACTAAACTAATTAGATAGCAGATTTGAGTCACTATAACATCAAGGCCACCCCTAAAGGAAATTAGCACTAGTTAAAAAATAGCGCCATCTCCTCAAAATCAGAACAATTAGCAAGTAATTTTATACTACCTTTTTATTAAGCATGAATTATAAAAATGAATGAGAAATCCTGATAGAGACGAAGAATGGACCTCAATTTGATATGAAACTCAAGAGTTACCAAGTTCTCAGGACTGCTTAGACTTTATCACACATATATCCATAAGAATATATTTGCCAACAAAATTCCCATAATAGAAATGGCTTTGCTATTTCCAATATTAAGCCAATGGCAGTCAAAGCCTACTATATCCCTACCTTAAAGAAGAGAGGTAATGCTGATGGCCTGGAATACATAGGAAATACTGAGGTTATGGACTATAACAGGTTATTATTCAATTGCAATCAACCTAAAGAAATGTAGTTTATTTGTTTAATTTCAAGCCAAACGCTTCAGGGTTAAAAATCATATTTAAAATTCTTCTCCCCCAAAATAAAAGACCCAGTGAAAAAGTTGCAGAATAAATGAACAAATGCTTCACAGAAGAACTACAAATGGATGACAAGTATATGAGAAAATGTCCAACATCTTTAGCCATTAGAGAAATGTGAGTCAAAACAATGGGATCCCACTTTCCTCCAGTAAGAATGACCATTCTCAGACTCAAGAACCAAATGCTGGTGAGCATGTTGGAAAGAAGGAACCTTCTCCATTGTTGGTGGGCATGAAAACTAGTACAACCAATTTGGAAGTCAGTATGGAGATTTCTCACAAAACTAAAAAGAGAAATTCCATTTGATCCAATTACTTGGTATCTTCCTCAAAGAACTAGAGTTATCCTACTACAGCACTACATGCACATTCATCTTTATAGCAACACAACACACAATAATTAAATCATGGAAGTGGCCTATATGTCCATCACAGATGAATAAAGATAATGTGGAAATAAAGAAATGAAATATATATATATCCATAAAAGGATAATTTTAAGTTAGCTGTAAGAAAATAGATGGTTCTGAAAACCATAACACCAAGTGAAATAAGTCCATCACACAAGATTAAAAATCACATGATATGTCTACACTGAGAGGACCAAAATATAACCAAAGAGCAAAATAAAGAGCCACGCTAAGAAACAGGGAGGAAGCCTTGGTAGGGATGGGACAAGGACCTGGGGAAAGAGGGACAGGGGAAGGGAGGGGTTGTAGGGGAATAAAAAGTATCATTGCTTTTCTTATTGCTGGGACAAAATACCTGATGACTAACATTAAAGGGAGAAAGGTTTATTTGGCTTACAGTATGTAGCCCTTTCAGTTCACATTTGGTTGGCTCTGAGGCAAGGGTGGTATGGCCGAGGGCACTGCAGAGCAGCAGGGTAGGAAAGAAGGAGAAGCAACGAGCAATGAGTGTCTTTGGTTTGTCAGGCCCTATGCAGCCTCCTCATCTGTAAGGAGTACAGTACTCATCCAGGGTAGAGCACCCTTCCTCCTAGCATCACGCCATGATTCAATTCCAACATTACATCCTTGAACCTAGCAGCACACATGCTAGATTCACCCACATCTGAAAAGCTCCGTGCATGGCTGCGTGAAGCTTTGGGGATATCTCGAGACACAATCTGTAACACCTGTAATCTCCGCACCCAGGAGGCCTGAGGCAAGAGGATCACCAAAAGTTCTAGTCCACCCTGGGCTGCACAATGAGTTGAAGATCAGCATTAACTAAAAGTGAAATCCTATCTCAACAATGAAAAAATACTTAGGAGAATTTGATGCGTATACTGTCTTATTTTCTCTGTATAAATAATTTCACTTCTCCCCTCACTTGCTGGAAAAATTTTGTAAAAAATTCATTACACTGCTGGTTGTGGTGGTGGATGCCTGAAATCTCAGCACTCCAGAAACTGAGGCAGGAGGATCACTGCAAGTTCAAGGGCAGCCTGAATTACATAACAAGACCCTGTCTCAAAACTTTGTTACACTGAATATAACCTCAAAAGCAGTGTTACACAATCCAACTCAGCCCTACCATGGTTTATGAATAAATAAATCTTAGATTGTATTTGAATGTATGTAACACACAACTATCCCATATAACTTCTGGAATATGATTATCTGTCTAATTACTACACTGCTGCTATGGTTAATGTCTAGATGTCCCCATAAAGCCTCATAGCATCGTGACATCTACCTTGTTGGAGGCAGCAGAATCTAGAGTTTGTGGGTGATTCATGGTCTAATGCTTGAATTAAGGGTGTAAGTACTACCCCTGCCCTAGGATGGGAGGCCTGCATACAATATAAGGATAAAACGAGGGTCCTCTTCCTCCTTCCTTCTTGCATTTGGTATCTTCCACCACCATGAATGGTCGCCCCTCTGCCACACCACCCTGCCTTGGAGCCAGCTGATCAGGGACTGAAACTGCCACAGACTGTGAGCTAAATAAACCATTCCCTCTTCCCCTTGGGGTGCTGGATATTTTGTCTCAGCAGTGAGGAAACTAACTAAGACAACTGTTAAAACTCGGCCTAGGTGGTACACCTAGTGCGGTGAGCCGGCCCCTTCAATTTTAAAGGTGACCAGGATAGCTAGTGGAGTC
>PVLD010033758.1:0-13340 GCA_004027595.1 Dinomys branickii
AAATTTGCATGTCTGTATATGGGTCCATACATCTACAATTCGAAGATATCAATGGATAAAGCAACAACTACTGTTGAGACCATATCACCTTGTCTATAGATTAGTTGTGATTGTACTATTTTCTATGATAATGGGTGTCTGTTTGTCAATATGTTTTTGTACTTTTATGTTTCTAAAATAATAAAAAAAAAAAAAAAATGGTGGTACAGTATAGAACAACAACTGTGAATATCATGAGGTATTTCTGTGATTTGCTCACATTTGCCAATGTTTGCAATACGAGGTCTGCTCATATCTGAAAGTTTGCAACTCAAATGTTGGTAACTTGGGGACTCGCTGTACCTGATTCCTACAAGTGACAGAGGATTAAACACAGGCATAAGGTGCGGAGCACAGAGTCACTCCTCAAGCTTTTGCTTTAACAGAAGCATTACTGTGCCCCTCCCCCACACCCACATAACCCAGCGGTACTTCTTTCTTCCTCTTTGCACTAGGAGCTGCTTAGAGCCAGGTCCTCCCTGTACCCCAGGGACCTGGATGGCCCAGCATCTGTTGAGTGACTCGAGCAGTCACTGTTTCTCTCAGACATTTCTGGTCTCCCCGCGCCCTTCCAGATTCTCTCTGGCCCAGATCAGGAGGGGCTCCCCATCTCCCCTGGAGCATCAGGAGGGCATGTGGGATTGAATGAGGCAGAAGTGACCCTGCAGACTCCCAGAAGAGGGTGTACAAATGTTACCAAGTGCACCCTCCTCTGTACTCAGAAAGTTCCCTGCTTGACCTCAGCGGCTGCACTAGGAGGGACCATGTGCCATTGCACACGCAGTGTTTCCAGCCCGTGGCTCCAGTTCAGCTCTCAGTTGACACCAGATCCCAAAGGTGGGCAAGAGAGCCAGGAGCCTGCCACGGATTTCCAGCCCTGTCCCCAAGCTGAAATTGTGCTAGATTCCTGCATCACTACCTTTTGCGTCCTACTCTGTGCAAATAGTCTGCTGTGTACTGAGCTGACACCTTTGCCTGTGGCAAGTTCTCACCTTTGCACATTCACAATGACACAGGGAGATAGAAAAAGACCTGCGCTCCTGCCACCCAAGCATCACCACCAGATGGAGAACAAATGAATGAAGCAGGGAGATAACAAGAGACCTGGGGAGAATGGACCAGGAGCCCTGTGCAGATATGGTTGGGCTTCGGTTCCATTTTTTCAGGTTTGAGTCTAATTTTCCTAACATAATAAGAGGCACCAAACAGTAATCCAAAGAATCAGTTTACAGAGATCAGGATGCCAAAGAAAAGTGAAAGATTTCTCAAAATGACACTGACCCACGAGGGGAGGGTTGTGCAGAGCGATCTGTTCGAGAGAGTTCCTCAGCAGAGACTGAGTGACAGGTACCATGGCCTAGGGGAGGGCACCGGAGGCTCAACAAAGAAAGGCCTCTATGGATCAGTGGGATTTTCTTCGCCAGGAATAAGATATTTTATCTCTCTAAAGAGTGTCCTTGTTCAGTTCATTTTAGAAAAGTTATATTTATGATGCTTAAAAAGTACACCTACTACATGCTCTGAGCTCCTATAGGCCCACTTCTAAGTCAAACTTCCCTGCCTGTAACCCCAAGGGTTGATCTGAGCTTGGCTGAGACATTTTTATTTTTGTGTATAAAACCCTTAGACAAGGATTCTGGGGACGTTTTCCTTCCACTTTACCATAAACGCTGCATTCTACTTCTGCTGTACAAGAAATACTTTTGTTCAGTCCTCTTTTGACTCTCTGCCTTGTAATTATGGTTGGTTGAGAAAACAATCCAGCAACCAGATAGCGGGAATTAGGGTTATTTGGGTGCTGGCACCTGTTGATAACGGCCTTTCCCTATTCCTAGGAACCAGCTAATCACTGTGGAAGGATTACCCAACTCTGTGAACAATAGCAACCCATTATTCTGCCTTCACCCACTGATGGCAGTTGGGCAGGGGTGGGGCAGGGCTGGAAAGGTGAGCACGGCCCTGTAGCCTGAGTCCTGCTCTTGCCACTGTCCTACTGTGCCCCGTTGCGGGTGTATGGGGAGTACTGACCAGCACATGGGAGGATCACACTGGGCATCAAAGTGAGACCGGACTGTAAAAAAAATTAAAAGTCCCTTCTGAATAACTGCCATTATGTGGCAATCAGTACCATATCTTTTAATGAAGAGCTAACCATAAAATAAACATCATGAAAATGTCATTAAGAAATAACCTTCTCTCCCTGTTCCTAGGAACCAACTAAGCATTGTAGGAAATTTACCCAACTGTTTAACTTACAGGAATCCATTCCCCTGCGTGGGCCTACTGATGGGAGATCTTCAGGGGTCAGCAGAGGTGGCAGGTGGGCACCGCCCTGTAGCCTGAGTCCTGCTCTTGCCACTGTCCCTATTTTACTATCTGTGTGGGTCCTGTCTGCTGTCTCCTCCAAGTCAAGTTTCCTCCCTGCCTCCTGCACCTCTCAGTAAATGTTCTCATGCCGGTGAATTTCAAGTCCCTCAGCTGGGAGGAATTGACCCAGATCATGCCTTATAGTAAAGAGCAGACATGGGGTTGAGGGTGCTCACCCTCTGGGGTCCTGGTCTCAGAAAGCTTGGCTTTCCTTTGTTTTTCCTATTCCTGACTGAAGTGTGAGAGCCCAAATGAGTCCTGGCCAAGAGAAAATGGTGAGAGGTCAGTTCAGGAGCTGCAAGGGGGCCTTTGTCAGTAAGACAGCGCTCACACAACTGGCAGACTCAGGTACTTCCAGCCCTTGAGAGGCTCAGGCAGGAAGAGCCATAGTTGAAGTCTAGACCGGGTGATTTAGCAACTTAGCAAGACACTGTTCCGTATGAAAACCAGAACGAGTTGGGATGTGGATCATTGCAAAAGCTTTCTTGTTGTCAGAGGATGCTCTGTCTTGAGCATGGCCATGTCCTCCCTCACCGCCCTTACAGTCCTGGATGATGTGAGCAAGCCAGATGCATCCTCCTGAGCATGAAAAAAGATTTTCAGGGTAGTAAAGACAAGCACATTACCACTTACTGTCAGTGATAACAACCATCCATTAGAAAGGTGAACTGCCTCAGACATGCCCAAGAACAAAAGCTAGAAAGGTCCTAGATATTTAAAATTCCATGAGAAATAGCTGTCTAAAATAAGACATCTCATAACTGTCAAAGGAGTCAAGAAAAGAACACAAGTCAATTCACCAACCAGTACAGAAGGAAGTCTAAACCCCACATATACAAAACAGGGCAATATGAGGCACTCCCTACAAAAATAAAAAAATGTCCCATCAAAGAAACCTAAATATTAAGACATTGCCATCTCCTCTGCTCTCAATGTTCAGCATGGTTCAAGCAACCAACAAAAAGCACAAGCAGTCAGTAAACAACAGGTGACAATTTTTTATTACCTAAATGAATCATGATCCAGAATGTAGTCAGAATATGTTGGGGCATCATGAAACAAAAGCTAACTCTTCCCTCCTTCCAATTATCTTGCTGGGGCTTCCTAATTATATAGGGGAAAATAGAACCCCTAACCTGCTAGATGTCAGATACACCGAGTTCATGTCCCACAAAACTGAAGAATGAATTATAGTGAACAACAAGGATTAAGAGTAGGGAAAATATATTGAGAGAGATCAGCCCTGAAAGATGAACAGGATCTGAAAGTGGGTTGCCACCAAAGGCACTTTTCTAAGATGGTTTTATAGGGCAACATCACAAGGTGGGTACAAAGCTACAAAATGAGCACAATGTGGGTCAAACTATAATCAACCAATAAGATTACACATATAGCCACTTAGCTAATAATGATCCAGTAGAGAAGCAGGTGTCCTAACGTGAGTACCTGAAAAGAAGAAAGGCATGCTCAAGAAGGGCTGGGTCTGGGTGCTCTGGTCACCCACCTGGGTGACTGTGTAGAAGAAATTTTGTGCTCAAAATGTTGCAAAACTCAAATATGTTGATAGCCTTCCTTCTACTTTTGTAAGTGAGCTTGCTAACCACAACATGGACCAGCAGTGCAAGCGGTACCTAGCCTGTTTCTGGTTAAAGTTTTTTCCCATATTAGTAAAGTTTCACTTGCTCACAGAAGAACCCCACCTTACCTAACAAACAGTATGAATGTAGCTTCCAAAACTAGCTTGGGGATCAGACTTTGGAGTATGCAGCTCTTCTGTACCTGTAGGCATAATGAAGCTTGGTCCCCTCTACTTCACCAAGTGCTGCTCGATTTCCTCCCTGCTGGTAACCCTAAAACTGCTGTAACAATTGATGTCTAGCTGGACTTTACTGGACCAGGTGATACCAATTATAGTCAAATCCCAAGTTACTGCTCATCCCTTAGAGGAAGCCAGTAGGTCTGGTTATTGGATTTTGATCTCAAGATCTGGTCTTCAGAAGCACCTCCAGCCACAATTCTGATGTCTTTACTTATTTATTTATTGTTTTGCAGATTTCCTTGACATCCCAGGTCCTCTCTGACTCTATATTAATTTCTGTCTAACTTAGCTACCCATGAAAATGTCATTTTGGGTCCCTATGAACTAAAGATTGGTCTCTGGGTGAAAAGTAAAGAAAATCTTCAGTCTGGGATGGCCCACAACCTTCCCTACCTCGGAGGCCTACCCAGAGCCCTCGCCACAATACTTACCTTTCTTGATCAGATCCTTTGCTCTTGGCCTCTGCTTCCCCCTTGAATTGCTGCCAAATGCATTGCTTTACATGGCCTTGTGAAGTCCTGCTCTGTGCTGAGACAGCTGAGCTGGTGGGAAGGGCCAGGGTGGCCACAAGGGTAGATTTAAGATGGATTCTGACAAAATTGCATAGGAGGGGAGTTTGGAGGGTGCCAGGTAGGAGCTGGCTGCACAGTCAGGGGAAGTGGCTGTGGGTCTCTGAGGACAGGACTGGGTGGCCGGGGCTGGTGGTAGGAGAAGCCAAGAGCCCCGGAGGAGGGTGGAGATGCCAGAGGAGCTCATCCCGACGCTGCTCCTGCTCCGTGGCGTCTCACCCACTCGGTCCTGTAACGGATTAGAAGTGCTCATCGGGACCATTCAGGCATCTGACACCAGATGATTCATCTTCCGCTGGGCGTCTGCTGTATGGTCTTAGTTGCTTTTCTTCTTGCTGGGACAAACTATCTGGCACACACAAGTTAAAGGAGGGAAGGTTTATTGAGCTCACAGTCTGTAGCGCTTTCTGTCCATGATGGGCTGGCTCTAAGGCAGGGTGGCTTGGCAGCGGGGCATCACAGAGAGAAACAGTTCCTAGTGCCCACTAGGGCACAAAGGACCTTAAGAGCCCCACCGTGTGTGCATCGGGCTTGTGCCGCTCCTCTCCTGGGACCGGCTGTCCAGGTCAGCACCCCACCCTCTACTGGCTACTTTGTCTGTACTTTCACTGTGTGTTGTCCTGTGATCCCTCCCAGGCATGCAGAGCAGCGTACATCACTGCTAACCGTTTCTCACTCAGAGAACACCAGCCCTCCACTCCCTTTTTACAACTTTGACCAAAGCCCAACAGCATGCTTCCATGCTCCCTGTTTTTGCTATAGGCCTCAACCAAACACAATATCATCCACATGCAGGGTCAGGTCACTGACTCGTAGGGCTGGCACCTATGCCTCTGACCCCTGTGAGTCCTGTAAAGTAGCTTGTGCTGTCTGTCAGCTGTGGCATTCCGGGTCATCTATAATTGCATTGGGAATTATTTTTGTCTTATCGATCAAATAACATCCAAGAATTTGACGGACAAGCCAGTTCCTGGACTGTCTTCATTTGGGGCCCATCCCAGGTCAGCACAGTTTCTTCAGATTGTGCAGGACAGCTTTCCAATCCCCAAGGCAATCAGTGGTTAACATGATATCATCAAAAAATGAAACAATGACACAGAATGTAGCTGGGCTCAGGTGGCCAGGTCTGGGGCACCAGGTCATGACACAGTGTAGGGCTATGCAAACAGCTTTGTGGCATGATCTGGAACATGTACTGCCTGCCCTCCAGGTGAAGGCAATTTGGTCCTGACCTCCAGCATAAGGGTGAGATTTTATAGTCATTCATCATGACCTATCTGGTTTCTGTGTGGGCCGTAGTGAAGGGCTTGTGCAGGCCCTTGTATCTCTTTTTCCAATTTCCAGGTAGGTTGTCTCATTTTTTCCATGACTTCCTGGTAGTCGGTACTGGTACATGGTGTAGATATCCTCAGACTGCAGCTTTTCCCACAAGAATTTGCAAGAATTCCCCCTTCACGGTGTTGAGTAGAGCACCAGTCAGTTTGCCCACCCCAGTATATATTTAGCAACAGGGGAAACATAAACACGAGAAGGGCACTGAGCTTTGGCCAACCTGGAGCTCCTGCTGCCTGAGCCCGAGGACTGGCTCCGCTCTGGCAACACTGAGAGCAGTGTCAGCTCCCCCAGGGTTTCTGTCATGGTCAGATCCTGTGGCTTGTTCAGGGCCTCAAGAGATCCTCTCTGCTGAATCACTGCAGTGCTCAGCCCCCACCCTCAGCATCTCACCTCGGTCTGCATGCCCAAGGGTCGCCCGGCTTGAGTGTCACCATTTTGCACTTGCCTTTGGGCTACTGCTGAAACCCCGGCTCATGCAGGCTCCCCGCACCTGCCGCCAGTGATTTGCGCCCTGGCACAGCACCATGGATGCCCATTTCCCCAGCGGCACTGTCCCTTTCTCCTATGTGTGCTAAGCCTGCAGCCGTCAGGTTTGTCCATCTCTGGTACCTTCTGTGGTCCCATCGTCTATCCACGCTGGTTTAGCTCCCTCTGGGCCTTGCCCGCCCACTTTCTGTTTTGTGTGTTTCACCAGGCCCAATGGCCCTTGGCTGTGTAGGAACGGAGAGAGGTGGGCCGTCCTTTCACCTGACCTTCCCAGCTAAGTGCTCTTCTGTAGGCACCTTCTGGGGAACAGCAGACATGCAGCAACACCAGGGGTCCTCCCAGAAATGGGAACTTACACTTAGTGGGGAGGCAGGATTTCCCATGTTCCACAACCTGGCTCTGGCAGCCGCCAGCTGCTGTTTTAGGTTCTCCTCTGTCCATTGCATTTGTATGGGGATTCCTAGTATCGCCAGTATGTTCTGCCACTGTTCTGGTCCTCATCCCTGCAGTGGAACCAACTGTGGAGTGGATTATCAGGTTTTAAATGTACTAGCCAGGTGTGGGCAAGAGGGTGGAGGGGCACCCCCGTACCTGCGACTGGCTGGCTCCCACCTGCCCGTGTTTCTGTGCACCCCTGCCAGCCTCCTGCTGGTTGCCCTGGGACTCTTCCCTGTGTCATCACCTGAGTGGGGCAGCGCTGTCACTGCCCAGTGATGGGCTTGGGGCCCTGCTTTGGAGTCAGTCCTGGCTCTGGAATTTTCTAGGCCTCCGTTTCTAGGACTTTTCAGATTTCTTCCCCAGGCTGGGCCTTCAAGCTCCTCTCACCAAGCTGGCCTTCCCAGCTGCTCTGAAGGCGACTGCAAATGACCACGGCAAGACTGGGGAGGCGTGTTGGCCCCTCCTCTCTGGGCTCTCCTTCACTGTCAGGTGCAGGAGGGTGTTGGGGATCAGACCAGGTGAGGACAAAATCCGCCCATGGCAATGGGTACAACTTCCTTGTAAGAGTAATGACCTGTGGGAAAGCCATGGGCCAAGCTGTAGAGTCAGTGTCCTGAATGGGTCATTATGTACCTTAACAACCATTGTAACAGAAGCAGTAACCTTGGAGTTGAATCTTGGGTAAGGGTTTGGCAGCCCGCCTGACAATCCTGTACTTAAGTGCCTTGCTCAATAAACGAAACTGCTGGTTACCTTCACCAGTCCTCCCAACCCCTTCTTTCTTTGGTTCATTCCCTCTCCCCCTCCCTGTTCCCAAGGCTGGAGCTGGACTCCAGAAGGAGGGGACACTCAGTCTCTCCTGTAGACCCTGTTTGACTTGCCGGCTGTGCCACCCATCAGGGTTCAGGAGGCTGAAGGGGGAAATTCATGCGTGAGGTCCCCAAAGAGAGCAGCAGAAGCGGACATCAGCCACACAGCAACAGCAGGCAGCTGAGCAGGGCAACAGCTGCCTGCATCCTCACTGGTTCACTCTGATACAAGTGGTTATTCCTGTATAATGTAGTAACCCGTGCACGTGTGTCTACCTGTGCTAAGTCTGGAAGGGTACTTGCCTGCCCCAAGCTTCGGGCATTGTGAAGCAGTACTCCACCATGTGTGGTAAAAACATTCCCACATTGAATTTCCCAGTCTGTTTTCCACAGATTCTGAACGAGAACTCATGTAAATGTCATCTGGGCAAAGCTAGAGATTTTGTTTCCTATAGCAGGGTCAGTAGTAGTGGCAGCTGGGGGCCATGCTCTGACTTACAGAGTTCAAGAGGGTCCTTTATTAATCTCATAGATATTTTATAGTATTGATGTATATAATAATTTTGTGAAAGGAACTTTTAATCTTATAAAGGACCCTTAAGTGTGAGCTAATGATACGGCCTATACTTGTCACTCAGAATGCTTTAGTGTCCAGCCAAAGTTCCTTCCATTGCAGTGAAAGCCTCGCAGAGGTTTATCAACTGTTACAATGCCATAGTGAATTTTTATAAAAATTGTTAATTCCCTACCACTTTGTCTGTAACTCTGTATTGTTCTTATGCTGTTTTGTAAATGGATGTCTGTTTGTTAATATGTTTTCCTTCTTTTATTTTTAAAATTTAAAAAAATTGAGATTCCATTTCACCCCAGAAAGAATGGCTGTCATATAGTAATAAACCATTAACAAATGCTGCAGGGCCTGTGGGGGGAAAAGGAACCCTTCTCTATTGGTGCAGACTGGTGCAACCACTGTGGAAAGCAATGTGGAGATTCCTCACAAAACTAGGATTAGAAGTCACACTTAATCCAGCTGTTCCCCTTCTGAGTATTTTCTCAGAAGAATTAGAAACATCATACCACAGCAATATATATGCACCCGTGTTTATAGCAGCACAATTTGTCATAGCTAAATCTTGGAAACAACCCAAATACCCATTAACTGAGGAATGGATAAAAAAAGATGTGGTATTTTTATACAATGTAGTATTACTCATAATAAAGATAGATGAACCTGAGGCTTCTATAGGTAAATGGATGCAACTAGAGACCATACTCGTGAGTGAAATAAGTCAGACCCGTATGTGTAAACATCATATTGTCTCCATAGTATAAGGAACTAAAAGAGTAAATAGAACTCAAAACATACAATAGATGATATGAAAGGGAATGAAATTGCAGTAAGGAAGGGACAACGGGGATGAGGGAAAGAGAGAAGAAAGAAGGGAAAATATATTATATACAGAAGGGTAGCTGAGATAACTGTACTGCTGATGTCTAATGGTTTACTGAAAGGAACAGTTAATGCTTTTAAATTATTTTGACCAATTTTGCATGCTTGTATCTGGTAATCTGAACAATTAAATTTAAGGCAACAATATGCAATATAGTGACCACTGGTGAATTCCTACCATCTTGTCTAGTGAAGTTCTATCACTTCTAATGTTTTTAAAAATTTATTTTTATTCTCTTTAATGGTTTGATCCATCTTGCATTCTTACATCTGGTAATCTGAGCAACTTCAATGGAGATGACAGTATGTAATATAACCTGAGCAAGTTCAATGAACATAACAATATGTAATATAACAACCCCTGTTAATTCCTATCATTCTGCTTTGAAATCCTGTACCATTATCTTTGCTTTATTTTGTTTTTATCTATGTTTTGTTATTTTGTTATTCTTTTTCTTTCTTTCTTTCTTTTTTTCTTTGGCAGTACCGGGGATCAAACTCAGGACCCTGCACTTGCCAGGCAGGTGCTTACTCCACTGAGCTACATCCCCAGCCTCCATTTTGTTATTCCTTATTCTGTTTAAAATAAAAAAAGTTTACCATGTTGAATATTTAAAAAGTTGAACAAACAAAAAGGAATGATGAAGTAAGTGTTTAGTGTGTCATCCCTAACTGTGGTGACAGAATAGCCAAGAAAATCAGTTTAAAGGAGGAAAGCTTTATTTGGCTCATAACTTCAGAGCTTTCAGGCCATGGGTAACAGGACCCACCTCTGTGGGCCTGTGATGAGGCAGAACATCGTGTCAGACAGAACAGCTGGGGAGCAGACCTGGACAGATCATGGTGGCCGGAAAACAGACAGAAAGGGGCCTGGGAAAGAATATACCCTTCAAGGATATGCTTCCATTGGCCCATTTCCTCTAACTAGGCCTCACCTGCTTCCACTTCTACCACTGCTAGCCCCATAATTTGTGGATCAACCAATGGGTTAATCTATTGATTATGTTACATCATGGCACTGTGCTTAGGGGTACAGTGATTAAGCTGTAAACGCTTGCTGGCATAGTGTCACAATAAAATTCCATTGCATTCAATAATATGTGTATAGGCAGGCAAATAATGAATATGTTGCCATCCTTCTTTGAACATTGCAGAAGCATTGTGGAAAGTGATATATATTTCTCACAATTAGATCTTCTTAGGAAAATAAAAAGCAGGCTCCCTCTTTGTGCTGCTACACAGGCACTGTGCATGTTACTGTGTGATCATGTAATACTAGTGTGTGTGTGTGTGTGTGTGTGTGTGTGTATATATATATATACACATATATAGTGTGTGTATGTGTATATATATATATCTTTATTCTTCATGTTCTAACTCACTGAGTTAAATAAATCTTCTAGTTATAATTTTTTATTATGACAGAACAAATTAATAATATTGGCTGAGGATATAGCTCAGTGGTACAGAGCTTGCCCGGCAAGCGCGAAGTTCTGAGTTTCAATTCGCAGTACCGAAAAACCAAACCAAACCAAAACATAATATTATGCTTGATACTACTGAAATATTTTTAAAAGCAGTTATTATAAAATCTTATTTTATATCCATAATCTGAATGCTGGGTTCTCTATGTTCCTGGACTCTTGCCTCCTCTGGCAGTTCTAATGTCCTGGAATCTGAGCAATGAGAAAAGATTCTGAGGTATTGATGTCTTAGTCTATATGTGCCACTATAATAGAATATCTGATATGTGCAATTTATCGGGAGCAGAGCCTTATTTCTCCCAGCCCCAGAGAGCAGGAACTCCACGATGAAGGCCCCAGTGGGGTCGGCTCTGAGGCAAGCGCTGCTCTCTGCCTCCGGGACGGCAGCTTGGTGCTGTATTCTCCTGAGGAGAGACACTGTGTCCTCACACGTGGGAAAGGAAGGGAGGGTGACAGGGGGCCAGACTCTCTCTGTCTCGCCCTTTTATGAGGGTGCCTGACTTCATCCGTGATGGCAGAGTCCTTGGGATTCAGTCACCTTCCATAGGCCACACGACCCATGCTGTTATATTCAAGATTAAATTTCAACATGAATTTTGTAGAAGATAAAACCATTCAAACTATAGCAACTGTTGAGGATATTTCCTATTAATCCTCCTTTAAAAACTATCAGAATCATCAGATGCCCTTTTCATAAATAGTAAAAAGAAACACTATTTACAGTATAGCTTATATTGTTTTGGTCTTTTGAGATGGGTATTCGCTGTGTTGCCCAGGCTGGTCTCAAACCTGTGGGCTCACGGAGACTGTACTGCTTCCACCTGCCAGCAGCTGGGATCACAAGTGTGTCTTAAGTGACTGATGCAGATCTTGCATGAGAGCTCAGCCCTGGGCTTTATCACTGGCGAACTGTGACGTCCTGCTGCTGCTTCCTGTTTTCCAGGTGTGTGTGCACTCTCAGTGGGAGTTCTGCTCACAGCCCTGAAGGATGTGGTTGCCTACATACCCACCAGCGACAAGTACGCACTCACTGAGAAACATGTCTGGTTTGCTTTGATGCTTCCATCACTATAGTTTTTGATTATGAAAAGCAGGTAGCATTTAAGCTCCCCAGAAAACATGCAGTGCAGCCAGTAGTCAGAAGCACAGTGTTAAATTTAAATGGGTTGGAATGAAAAAAAAAAAAAAAACATGGAAACGTTCCCTGCTTGTCTAGTATCCAGTACTTTTACTCACCAGACTAAGTTTAGTTTTGGTCAGATGCACAGAAAAAGCACATGGCATATCCTCGCCACCAGGGGGCGCCACACAGTCCAGGGCATGCTGACAGCATCCATACCTGGTTCTGTCTGAGCAGTACCTGCAAAACTCCCTGATCCAATATTAAGCTACATTTTATTGTATTTTCTGAAGCAATATTTGCATAATTTTGAGGTATAACAAAGTGACTTTTCAATAAAAGTTCTTCATAGACAGAGGTGTGGCTCAGTGGCAGGATGCTTCTTTATGAAAAAAAGCTTCAATAATTTGTACTTCAGGTTCCTCTAGGGAAGAAACTCAGTTTTATTCTTTTTAGGTTTGTGCTCTCCAGTTTCATCTCATCCCACTGGCCTTAGATCAATGCTTAAATATATTCTCAAAATCTTAGAACTAAGCAGGGGGTCAGAGGGACTAATAGAGACAGGATTTTCCTTTCTACCTTAACAAGAAACTAGATTTAAAAAAAAAAAAAAACCTCTGTATCACTTCTAATGTTTTTTAAATTTTTATTCTCTTTAATAGTTTGATCAGTCTTGTATTTCTGCATCTGGTCATCTAAGCAACTTTATTGAAGATAACAATATATAATGTAACAACCACTGTTAATTCCTATTGTTTTGTTATGAAACCCTGTATCATTTTTATTGCTTTTGCTGTGTTTGGTTTTTGTCTATGTTGTTGGTATTTTGTTATTTTTTATTCTCTTTAAAATGAAAAAATAGATATTTTTAAAATGATTTTCAGACACTGAACAGCAGGCAGTACAGAATAGTAACTCCCAAAAGAGGGGTGAAATAAAGAGACCCCGCCATCACCTAGCTTACTGGGAGAGTTTCCAGGCCAGGAAAGTAGAACCCTGGCAAAGGCTCTCTGTATCTCTGGGTTGAGGACATGGAACTGAGAGACCAGGGAGACCATGTGGCTAGAGTTCACAAAGTGCCAGCCAGGAGGGAGCATTACAGAGAGAACACTTTTGAACTCTTCAGAGGGTCTCTCTTGCATATTTAGCTGACTACTGTGACATGAATGTGTGTGTGTGTGTGTGTGTGTGTGTGTGTGTGTGTGTGTGTGTGTGCACGCGTGTCCACATATCCTACTTGAGGACAGGGAGAAATGCTGAAAAGAGTAGTTAGGACAATTTCTGAAGTTTAAAGGTAGGGAAAATTTTGTGTTCCCACCAGCCAGAAAGAAACAATCTTGTACTACACGGGGCAGTTGGCAGTTACCACAAGGATGTTGCCTTGATAGTGGAGGAAAATTAGCCCTAGAAATGAAAGGTACTCT
>PVLD010033760.1:0-13340 GCA_004027595.1 Dinomys branickii
CTAAGCTTTCTGCTGAGAGTTCCGCTTAAAAGGCTGTACAGATATTGGTTAGATACTCCTTACCTAGTGACTTGGGTGAGGTGTGTAAGACCGCCCCCCCCCCAGGGTTCCCTGCCGGTATAGGGATGGATCTCCTCCCCCACTCGGTGATCTGGTCGCGAGCCCCGATATCTCACCAGTTATTGGAGTCCCTGCAGGCATGAAGGTTCCAAGGTGCCAGTCTATCCTTTGGGGCTTTCTGCGCGGCCCACCCAATGCCCACGAAACGTGAGACCGCTGGGTGTTGCCGCCGCCAGAGTGCCGATCTCTGTCGGGAGTCGCCGGAGAGCTGCGCCGGCTCGGGGGGCAGGAGTGATCGAGTTGTCCGTGTTCTCAGGGCGTTAGGACCCAAGCAAATCTTCCTCCTCGCTCTCGGCGTTTGGGGCCCTGCGCGCGGCCCGCCCGACACGTGCGAAACGTGGGATTGCCGGGCGTCTCCGCCGCTAACAAGCCGATCTCTGTCGGGAGTCGCCGGAGAGCTGCGCCGGCTCGCGAGGCGGGAGGGATCGAGCTGTCTGTATTCTCGGGGCGCTAGGACCCAGCAAATCTTTCTCTCCGCTCCCGGCGTTTGGGGCCCTCTGCGCGGCCCGCCCGACACGCGCGAAACGTGGGATTGCTGGGCGTCTCCGCCGCTAGCAAGCCGATCTCTGTCGGGAGTCGCCGGGGGGCTGCACTGGCTCGGGAGGCGGGAGGGACCGAGCCGGCTGCGCTCCCACGCCGCTTGGACCGAGCCAAGCTTTCTCCCCGCGCGGATCGTCCCTGGCTCCCAGCGTCTGGGGCTTTCCCACGTCTCGCCCCGGCAGCCTGGTCCGCCCTACCACATCTCCCCCGGCATCTCAGAGAAATACGCCCAGTTTAAACTTCCCAGCCGAGGTCCCAGCATTCACGCTCGCCAAGTCTGTCTCGAGCTGGCGTTGTTTATTAAGGAGGTTCGCTCCCTTGCTGCTCACCTGGTCGCCATCTTCCCCGGAGTAGTTGTTTTATTTGTGGAAGTCTTTCACTTCCTTGGTTACATTAATTCCTAAGTACAGTATTCATTTTTCTTCAGATAGTATGAGTGGTGATTTTCATAATTTCCTTCTTATTGAGTTCAAAAACTCGGAAATGAATTAGACTACCTAACATTCAAGAGTCAGTCAAGAAATGGGAAAATGGAGTGAACAGACACTTCTCAGAGAAAGAAGTACAAATGGCCAACAAATATCTGGAAAAATGTACACTGTGTTTGGCCATTACAGAAATGCAAATTAAAACAATGCTAATATTTCAGCTTATACCAGAAAGAATGGCAATCATTAAGAAGCCAAACAGTAACAAATGCTGCCATGCCTGTGGTGAAAAAGGAGCCCTCTTACATTGTCAGTGTGAATACAAACTAGTGCAACCACTATGGAAATCAATATGGAGATTTCTCAAGGCCCTGAAATTAGAAATACCATAGGACCTAGCTGTCTGCCTTCAAGATATCTTCTCCAAAGAGCTAAAGACATCATACTATGGTGATACATGCACACCAATGTTTATAGCAGCACAATTTATAATAGTTAAATCCTGGAAGTAGCTTGTATATCCATTAATAGATGACTGGATAAATAGAATATGGTAACTGTACATAAAGGAATACTACTTGGCTATAAGGAAAGATGAATTCAAGACTTCTGTAGGACAATGGATACACTTGGAGAATATATAGGTGAGTGAAATAAATCAAATGCACAAGTTTAAATACCATATAGTGTCTCTCATTTAAGTAAGGCAAAGTGCAAACAGTACAGTAAAGGAAGGATAGAAAGAGACGAGGGGATAGATCTGCAAACGGAAAGGCATTCTGGAGACTGAGAGTGAGAGTAGAGGAGGAAGGAAAGTGGTAATAAATAGAATAAAAATATGCTGCATGTGGAACCTAATAACCTCAGTGAATGGAAACATGAGACAAAGTTGAGACAAGAGTAATAACACAAACAAGAATGAAAATGGGGAATGGGGATTCAAGAAGGTGTAAGGGAAGGAAAAGGGGATGAAAAAAAAGAAGAAAGCTGTATTATGCACATGTACTCACTCCCCAAGATGACTATAAACTTCATGTACTGCAACCATGTACTAATGTAAAATAAAAAATGATACATTGTGCTGTACAGTGAAATTCATGTTAAGGACTGGGTGCATGGACAGAAAATAATGTTAAACTGAAAAATTATGTTTGTAGCATAAAGTCCAAAGGGTATTTAAAAGATACTTTCAATGGACACTAAATTAAAAATTAGAAGAAATTTATTAATCAATAATTCTTCAATTTTTTATACACATATTCAAATATAGTCACCACTGTTCATGTATGCTATATTACCAGTGGTGGTGAGGATAAAGGCAGGAATTTCTATGCTTGGTTCATTGGAGGCAACTTTGATTTTCATTTAATAAGAACCTCTCAATACATTCTCTTCAGTTCAACTTTAAGTCCATAATTCTGAGCATTGATTCATCAGATACTTATTGAACATCTATGATGTGCCATACCCTTGCAAGTATAACAATAAACAAAATATATTCCCTGGATTTAAGAGGCTCATAGTCTTATAAAGAGAAAAAAAGTATGAATAAGAAATAGTACAATCAAAATTGATTTACAGACAAGGTGACAGGGACTCAACAATGGTTGTTGCTTTACCTATTGATAACTTCGAAGTGTATATTCATGAACACAGATACAGACATGCAAAACTGGTCAAACAGTCATCAGCTGTTCCTTACTATAAAGTGACCTAAGTCAGTAGTACATCTATGTAAGATATGCTGTACGTACATACTTACTTTCTTACATATTTTTTTCCTGTCTTCTCTTTCCCTTTCTTTCCCTTCCTTTAAAGTGTGATAGAAAAAGAACTACATCAACAACAGAAAAAAAAAAAAAAGAAAAGAAACCGGAAAGCATTAACAAAGAGACACAAAGTACTACAATAACAGTATGATCAGAATTGAATTATAGACAAAGCAACAGAAAACCAACAATAGTTGCTGCATTGCATATTGATATCTTCAAAGTGTATGCTCAGGACAACACATACAGACATACAAGATTGATCGAATAACCAGTCATCAACTATTCCTTAGTATTAAGTGACATAATACAATAGTAGAACCATGTTAGCCCTCCTGCACATATGTATCTACATATATACATACATACATTTTTGCCCCTTTCTTTTCTCCTTTCCCTCGTCCCATCTGTTCTTTGCTTTTGAACAGATTTCCTTCATGTCGCTTAGATTATATTCCCACCCTCAGGTTCTTACAGCAGTGACACAAAACGTTGCCTGCTCATGTACCGCTGATTTATTTCACCTATGAGTATGGTTTCCAATTTTGACCATTTGCCTACAAAGTCCCCCAAACTGTCTTTCTTTATAGCTGAATAATATTCCATTATATAAAAAAGCCACAGTTTTTTAATCCAGTCTTCTGTGGATGGGCACTTGGGTTGCTTCCACATTTTAGCTATTACAAATTGTGCTGCTATAAACATGGGTACACATATATCAGAGTGATATGATGTTTTCAGATCTTCTGGGAAAATACCCAGAAGGGGAATAGCTGGTTTGAATGGAACCTCTAGACCTAGTTTAATGAGAAATCTCCAAACTGCTCTCCACAGTGGTTGCACCAGTCTGCATTCCCACCAGCAGTGTAATAGAGTCCCTCTTTCTCCGCAGCATCGCCAGTATTTGTTATTGGATGATTTTTTTCATACTGGCCAGTCTTGCTGGGGTGAGATGAAATCTCCATGTTGTTTTTATTTGCATTTCTCGAATGACTAAGGATGTGGAACATTTTCTCGTATATTTATTTGCCATTTGTATTTCTTTATCTGAGAAGTGTGTTTTCATCTCAGATGCCCATTTCTGGATTGGATCTTTGAATTTGGACAGGTACATGTTTTTTAATTCTTTGTATGTTCTAGATAGAAGACGTTTGTCTGAGGGACAGCCAGCTAGGATTTTTTCCCAATTTGTGGGTTTTCTTTTTACTTTGCTGATGATTTCTTTAGATGTACAAAAACTTTTCAGTAGGATGAGGTCCCAATTATCGATTCTTTGAAGTGTTTCCCTTGCAGTTTCATTTTTGTTCATGAACTCTCTGCCTACTCCTCTGTCTTCAACATTTTTACCTACTTTCTATTCCAATAGATTTAGAGTTTCTGTTTTAATGTTGAGGTCTGTGATCCATTTTGACCTGAGTTTGGTGCATGGTGATAAAATGGGGTCTATTTTCAGTTTTCGGCAAGACGCAAGCCAGTTTTTCCAGCAGCATTTATTGAACAGGCCTTCTTTTTTCCAGTGAGTTTGGTTGACCCCTTTGTCAAATATTAGGTAGCTGAGTGGGTTTTTCGTTATGGTTGCATCTTCCAGTCTGTTCCATTGATCCTCAGGCCTGTTTTTTAGCCAGTACCAGGTTGATTTTGTTTCAGTAGCTTTGTAGTACAATTTCAGGTCAAGGACTGTCATTCCACCTGACTTGTCCTTATTGCCCAGGATTGCTTTTGCTATTCTGGGTCTCTTCTGTTTCCAGATGAATTTGAGGCATATTTTCTCTAGATCTGTGGGGTATGCTAACGGTAGTTTAATGGGAATTGCATTGAATCTGTACAACAGTTTTGGTAGTATGGCCATTTTCACAATGTTAGTTCTTCCTAACCATGAGCAGGGTATGTTTTTCCATTTATTGATATCCTCTTCGATCTCCTTTTTCAGAGTATTGTAGTTTTCACTGGATAAATCTTTCACATTCTTTGCTAGATTGATTGCTAAGTATTTCAATTTCGTGGTTCCTATTGTAAAAGTTATGGTTTCCTCAATTTCTCTCTCAGTCTGTTTGTTGTTCGTGTGTAGGAATGCTATTGATTTTTGGGTGTTGACTTTGTATCCAGCTACGCTGCCGAATTTGTCAATTAATTCCAGGAGTTTTCTTGTGGAGTTTTTGGGGTCCTCCATGTATAGCATCATGTCATCTGCAAATAGTGAAAGTTTGACTTCTTCCTTTCCTATCCTTATTCCTTTTATTTCTCTCTCTTGTCTGATTGCTCTGGCTAATGCTTCCAGAACTATGTTGAGTAGGAGTGGTGACAATGGACATCCTTGTCTTGTTCCTGACTTTAAAGTGAAAGTTTTCAGTTTGTGTCCATTTAGTATGATGTTGGCTGTTGGTTTTTATAGATGGCTTTGATCAGATTGAGGTAGAGGCCATCTATTCCTATTTTTTCTAAGGTGTTTAACATGAATGCATGTTGGACTTTATCGAAAGCCTTGTCTGCATCTGTTGAGATGATCATGTGGTTTTTGTCTTTGTATTAATATGATGTATTACATCAATTGATTTGTGAATATTGAGCCATCCCTGCATTCCTGGGATGAGTCCTACCTGGTCGTGGTGTATAATTTTCCTTATGATTCGCTGTAATCTATTTGCCAGTATTTTGTTGAGTATCTTTGCATCTATGTTCATTAGAGAGATTGGCCTATAGTTCTCTTTCTTGGTTGGGTCCTTCTCTGGTTTTGGTATCATTATAATATTGCCTCCAGAAATGTGTTAGGGAGAGTTGCTTCCTTTCAATTTCATTGAAGAGTTTGAGGAGTGTTGGCATTAGATCTTCTCTGAATGTTTTATAGAATTCTGCTGTGAATCCATCAGGGCCTGGGCTTTTCTTTGTTGGTAAGTTTTTAATGATGTTTTCAATCTCATTAATTGATATTGGGTTGTTCAGGATTTTTACGTCTTCCTGATTCAATTTTGGTAATTTGTACCTTTCTATGAATCTGTCCATTTCTTCTGTATTTTCTATCCTATGGGAGTGAAGATTTTCAAAGTATGTATTAATGATCTTTTGGATTTCTGTGGGATCTGTAGTGACTTCATCCTTTTCATTCCTTATTGCATGAATTTGAGATCTTTCCCTTCTTTTTTTGATAAGGTTGGCTGGGGGTTTATCAATTTTATTTATTCTTTCGAAGAACCAACTCTTTGTTTCACTAATATTTTGTAGAGTTTTCTTCATCTCAATTGCGTTAATTTCTGCCCTGAGTTTCATAATCTCCTCCCTTCTTTGGGCTTTTGGTTTGGCTTGTTGCTCTTTTTCTAAGAGTTTGAGGTGTAGTATTCGGCTATTTATTTGCTCTCTTTCTGTTTTCTTTGTATATGAGTTCATTGCTATAAATTTCCCTCTGAGGACTGCTTTCATTGCATCCCACAGATTCTAGTAGGTTGTACTTGCATTTTCATTTATTTGTAGGTATTTTTCTATTTCTTCTTTAACTTCTTGTGTGACCCATTGGTTATTCAGGAGGTTGTTGTCCAATTTCCAAGTGTTTATGTGGTTTTTGGAGTTTTCGTTGTCATTAATTTCCAATTTCATTGCAGTGTGGTGTGATAATATGCATGGGATAATTTCAATTCTTTTGCATTTAGGTAGATATGCTCTATGGGCTAGAATGTGGTCTATTTTAGAGAAAGACCC
The DNA here is from genome assembly GCA_004027595.1 of Dinomys branickii. Taxonomy (NCBI): domain Eukaryota; kingdom Metazoa; phylum Chordata; class Mammalia; order Rodentia; family Dinomyidae; genus Dinomys; species Dinomys branickii. Next base: position 6,548 of record PVLD010033760.1, read on the forward strand.
ATGTGCAGCTGAGAAAAATGTGTATTGTGATGTTGTGGGGTGGAACAGTCTGTATACATCTACTAAGTCCATTTGTTCACACTGTTGTTTCCGTTCTGTTATTTCTTTGCTGAGTTTCTGTCCAATTGACCAGTCTCTTTGCGTCAGAGTGGTGTTTAGGTCCCCTATTACAATAGTGTTATTAGTTATTTGATTTTTTACGTCTGTTAAGATTTGACTTGTAAAGTTAGGTACTCCATTGTTTGGTGCATAAATGTTTAGGATTGTTACCTCTTCCCCTTGCAACTTTCCCCTAACTAGTATGTAATGGCCTTCTTTATCTCTTTTGATTGTTTTTTGTTTGACGTTTACATTGTCTGCAAACATAGTAGCTACCCCTGCATTTTTCTGGGGACCTGTTGCATGGAGAATTGTTTTCCAATCTTTAACTTTCAACCTGTGGATTTCCTTTTGAGTAAAATGTGTTTCCTGTATACAGCATGTCGTTGGATTGTGTTCCTTAATCCACTCTTCCAATCTTTTCCTTTTGACTTATGAATTGAGGCCATTTACATTAATGGTTATCAGGGTTATATGTTGGCTTATTCTAGTCATGTTATTTACTTGTTGTTTTCCTTCCTTTGCTGTCTGTTTACTTGTTCTGTCTAGGTGGTTATTTCTATCATTGTTCTTGGGATTGTGGTCTCTTTTTTCTCTGTCTAGAATATCTTTTAGTGCTTTTTCCAATGCTGGTTTGGCACTCATGAAGTTCTTCAGTTGTTCTTTGTCGTGGAAATATTTTATTTCTCCATTGAATTTGAGGGATAATTTTGCAGAATACATCAGTCTGGGTTGAAAGTTGTTTTGTCTCAGAATCGTAATATCTCTCTCCAAGCTCTTCTTGATTTCATGGTTTCCGTTGAGAAATGTGGTGTGATTCTGATGGGCTTTCCTTTATAGGCGATCTGTTTCTTTTCTCTAGCAGCTTTTAATGTTGTGTTCTTTTGCTGGATATCTGAGATCTTGACTATTATATGTCTGTGTGTGTTTTTCTTTGGGTTATGGATCGTTGGGGTTCTATATGCCTCGATTAGCTGTACTTCAGTATCTTTTACCTTGTTTGGGAAATTTTCTGCTAGTATTTCAGCAAATATTCTTTTTATGTCATTTGTATTGTGTCCTGCTGTTTCACTGACTCCTATTACTCAAATATTATTTCGTTTTGTGTCATCTTGCAGCTGTTGGCTTGATTTTTCTTGCGTCTTTGATGATTTTATGAGATCCTTCCTTTCACGCTCATAAGCTGCCATGTTGTCTTCAAGGTCTGAAATTCTATCTTCGGTTTCATTTAGGCAGTTTTGCAAGCTTTCAGTGGAAGTTTTCAAATCCTGGCAATCTCTTTGGACCTGTTTCATTCATGGTAATTCATTCCTAAATTGCTCTTGTAACGTTTCCATTTGTTTCCTATTTTGTTCTAATGTTTTATCTATTTCTTCTCTATGTATACGGAACGTTTCTTCCATTATAGTTTTCAGTTCATTTTTTGTCTGAGAGATCACTGCAGGTATGTGGCTTATTTCTGCTTTAAGCTCTTCTATGGCCTGATGGAGTTGTTTCTTTATTTCGGATGCAATCGTTTCAGAACTTGCAGGTATGTGGCTTCCTAGTTCCCCTGTATCCTCGCATCCAGGACTTGTTTTGGGTGGCGTTGAGTTCTAAGATTGCGTTCTGTTCTACTGTCTTCCCATTTTTGGGTATCTGATTCAAAATATTGAGCAATAAATTACCCAGGCAGTTCACCAGGCAAAGGTGTGTTGCAAAGGCTGCTCCAATGATTCCTTCTCTTCAGGAGAATGTCCCTTAAGCTTTCTCATGGGAGTTCCGCTTAAAAGGCTGCTCAGATGCTGGTTTGTGTGGTGAGCTACTCCCTAGGGAGAGACCTGGGTGGGGCATGTATAACCGTTCCACCACCCTCCCAGGGTTCCCTGCAGGTATCGGGATGGATCTCCTCCCCCACTCGGTGATCTGGTCACAGCGCGCAGATAGCTCACCAGTTTCGGAATCCGTGCATGCAGGAACATTCCAAAGTGCCAATTTTTTGTGCTATGCCCACGATCTGCTGCTCCCCGATGCTTCTGTTTCCTCACGCTCTCCGGGTCTGGTGGAGGGATCAGGATGCCCCACTCCTCTGTGCTCCTCGTCCCACCTCGGCCGCGAACTGCAGGCCGCTGAAGGCCTTGGCTGCAGGGGCTGGGACTGGAGCAGGATCCTGGTTCCGCGCTCGGATTTGCGCACCCTGCCTGAGGAGCGTGGGTTCCGAGACCGCCCTGCACTACAGCCGCTGAAAAGCCAATTTTTGGCCGCAGTTGTTGGCAAACCACGCAGGGTGGGGAGATGGGAGGTACCGAGCCGCCTGCGCCCCCAGGGCACTTGGACCCAGCCAAGGTGCCACCCATCCGCTGCACAGAGTGTCTCTGGTACCCAGCGCTCTGGGCTTTGTCGTGTCTCGCCACGGCAATTTGGGCCACCCTGCCACGTCTCCTCTGACAGTGCAGAGAAACACGTTCAGTTTGAACTTCCCAGCCGAGGTCCTGGCATTCACGCTTGCGAAGCCTGTCTCGAGCTGGGGGTCTCTATCAGGGAGGATCCCTCCTTTGCTGCTCACCTGGTCGCCATCTTCCCGGAAGTCAATAGCTGTTTAATTTAAGCTCAACCATATTTTCTTCTTTTTTTATTTTTCAATTTTTGAAGGATTTGTCTATAATTTGGCTTATAGATAAATGTCATCTAAAATTAAGGACATGCTTCTACCAAGGTTACCAGCTGGTCAAAATGATGTCAAAATTGCTTTTGTAAATGTCATGCATATTGTTGTTTAGGTATTATTAATTGAGAGTCCTCATTATTCAAATTTAATATGTTGAGTATTGAGACTGTGTTTTCATGGATTATCAAAAATTCATGAAGATAAACAAAAATCCCTTAGGGTGAGGATTAACTTTTGGACAGGACTCCATTTGATGTCTAAGGAAGCAGCTGCCGGGAAACATTCTTCCAGTCCTTGTTCTTTAATGGGAAGCCTCCATAATCTCCATAGTGTTGTGGGTGACCTCCCAACAAATATTGTTCAAAATATATTATTGTGGTATATTTACATTGGTCATGATCAAAAGGCTGTTTTAAAAAAATAAGAGAATAAAGAATAAAGTTCTCTGACTAAAATATATTTTTGGTTCAAAAGTATATTAAGAAACAAAATGATGACATGTTGTTATTACTAATCTCATGGTTTATTAAATGTATTCATGCCTTCCAAATGTATTATAATATATAAAATTGGGTTGTTTATAATGGTAGATATCTGCTGTTCTCTTGTGCCTCTGATATTTGTAATAAGAGGTTCATGTCAAGCCAACATAAAGTCATCAGTCAAATGATAATTTTTAGCAAAAACCTATGTGATGTGTATGCTATATATGTGCCACTACATTTAGAAATGCTTAGATATTGAACAGCCTGGACAGTGTTACAAACTTCTTCAATGACATCCTGTTGAAGGACAACAAAGTAGGTAAAGGCTTTTATGTATTAGGTAGGGATGACTGACTAAAAAAGTGATTCTATTCCAAGATGGTGATTTCAATGTGTGTCAAAAACGTCATCATGCCTGTTATGCTACACTACTTTATATGGCTTTTGATCTCCAAACTTTTTCTTTAAAACTATATAACTGTTGTCTGTTAACACTCTAGAGGAATTCTACTACTAGAACATCCTTAGTTGGTAAAAATAACTGTTCTTTGGATATACTTTATATTTCCGGGTACTTCCACTGCAACGTAATGTCATTAACCTTCTCTTGTAGACGTTCAACAACTGAGGTTTGGAGACTGAAAGTTACAAGATAAGTGGGCTAAATGAACAGCCAATATTTTTGCCCTAGCCCTCTGATGTCATTGAGGACCCAGGACATAAGAGAACCTTTGCTTTAACATCCTGTAACTTGGTTGAGTCTCTGACCTTCTGATCAAGGGGGTTGTGGAATCACAGGGGAAAGTGATCCTGCAGTGTATAGTGTACCTAAGGAGAGTCCCAGGACAGAAAAATCTCCCAAGGTTTCAGAGAGAGCATCTTCATCAAGAATGGCTGTTAATTATCCAGAGGGATGACATTGACAGAATAGAGGGCCACTGTATATGGTTCCAAGGTAAATCCTGAGATTTAGCTGACCTTGATAGATAGCAAGAAGTTAATTTTAATTAATACAGGTCTCAATTTTACTTCATCTTAAACATATAGCAGAAAAGGTGTAACCACAAGATGTAGTAAACAATGCCATAATACTACTAATTTCTCCAAAAAATGGTTATTGTTGCCTAGAGGCTACCAAACTCCAAGTAACCATACAGATGAAATCAACAATAAATATTCTAGAGTCCTTCTACCAGGGCCCACAAAATCCACCTCATAAAGAGAATTCATAACTTGTCATAAATCATCATTATGGATGCCATCCCAGAACATGTGACTGTACAGAGATGAAATCTTCAAACCACTGGTGAAGTCTGCTGCCAAAAGACCCATTATGAATTTTACAATTGACTGATTATATTAACATGTTTGCCTTTTACTTCTGGTTTTAGTCTGCTACAGTCTGCCATGTTTCAACTGCTGCAATTACAAAACCAAAAAGAAGGAATTGATGGAGACTGCTACTAAGCAGTCCTGAGCAGGATTAAAATTAATCAATTGGTCTTTTATGCTTACTTGTGAATCTGTCCAAAGCCTAGGCTGCTGGAAGTGGGTTATGGACTCATAGTATAAGTGAACCTTTGTAAGTCACTAATCCCTACTAAAACCTACAATGGCAGGTTAAGCCAGAAAGCCTCAAATGATAAAATAAAACCACAGCCAAGGACACCTGGATCTGATCTCAACTAGATAAAAACTGTAGCATCCAGCATATCACTCCTGGGTAGATGAAATTAATAACTTACTTGGAGAAGTCCTTGAGTCATTCCACCCTTCTTGAATATTCTCTTTCCTTCTCCTGATAACCAAATAAATATGGGCCACCCAGAGAAGGTCTTGGTTCTAGCTGCAAGTGAATCTTGAATTATGTGCGAGGGTTTTGATCCTCCTAGAACCCCAAAATAAAGAAAAAAAGAATTCAAAGGTCTGAACAAGAAAATCAGTGTTTCAGTACAGAATGAACAAAGTTTTACTCAGGTAATTTCTGACAGAGGGTGATATTGTCTGTGTTGCACTATAATATAATTCTTTTGTTGATTCAGAAGATCAATGATCCCCCTTCCTACTATATAGTCCCAGGACAACAGGTCCTACTGAAAGGTACTAGTAACATACTGGTTTGTATTATTTATGAGCTAGTTGTTTTAGTAGTTATTTGATTTTGCAGTATATATATATATATTTTTTTTTTTCTAGAACCAGGTAAAATTACACCAGTGTAACACAAAAAAGGAAGAGTGTGGCTCACTACATCTTCATCAGCTTTGCTGACCTCATGAATATATGACATTATGAGAACAGACAATTTACCTTTTCACATTTTTCTTGAGGGAGAAAATTTTGTCAGCATTTAAATAGTAACTTTGCATCTTATACAGAGGTTACTCTCTGTGGTCAGTGTGTAAGGACAAATTTTGGTAAAATGAATACTACCTCCAAATCCCAATGCAATTCTTCTTATAGGGACATTTTTATTACAGCACAAAGGAACTGACATTGGTTAGGAACACTAAATCATTTTATCCTTGGCTCTCTCTTGACTGTATATTTACTGGATAAAATTGTGAGCTAAACTGTCTACATTATTAAGTCATTATTATTATTATCATCATTATTATTTCTGAGCAACATATATTTACATTTGTGTAGGTTTAAAGAGCACATAATAATAAGCCATAATCTTGGATACTTTTCTGCTCTTTGTTATTTAATTCTTTTTCAGCTCAGCTCTTCCCCATTACTGTAACAATTCACATGAGTGGGATCATTCTGGAAAAAATGATAAGATTGGATCTCTGAATGCAAGATAAATCTCCAGTTTTGAAATGTTGGTCTTCATGTTCTAAAAATATTTTCAAGAAATCTTTATATCTGTGACATATCACATCTCTCCCTTAGCATGACTCTTTTGCTCAACCTAAATCATCCTAATGATTTTGTGCCAGTTATATACTCCCTATATTTATTAAACATAGAACTTGTAACATCTTGAATGTATGTAAAATACATGCAACACAAAATTCATCATCTTGAAGTATTATCCATAAAGAAAGTGAGAAGGAAAATAAACTGATTAAGGTTGTTTGAGATAGCCAGGGCAAGACTAAGTGCTTCTGGTGCATCCAGTTAAGTTAAAAAATATCCTCTTACATTAGTGAGACAATACGCATGTGTAAACACCATATTGTCTGAGAAGATATCAATATGTAATACTACAGCCATTGTTAATTTCCTATCACATTGTCTGAAATTCTGTATTGCTTGGATTGTTCTTGTGTTATTTTGTAAATATATGTGTTTGCTAGTATGTTTTCATTGTTTTATCTTGAAAATAAATAAATAAATAAATAAATATCCTCTTTCTTTTTTTTTATTTTAGAAACATAAAAGTACAAAAACATATTGACAAACAGACACCCATTATCATAGAAAATAGTACAGTCACAACTAATCTATAGACAAGGTGATATGGTCTCAACAGTAGTTGTTGCTTTATCCATTGATATCTTCGAATTGTAGATGTATGGACCCATATACAGACATGCAAATTTAGTCAGACAGT
>PVLD010033761.1:0-13338 GCA_004027595.1 Dinomys branickii
AAGATAACTTTATATTATACAGCATCCAGTGCAAATCCCCTACTATCTTATCTATAATTTGGTATTTCCTTTAATGTTTTTGTGTTAACTAATGTGAAGATAACTATGTAATACAACATCCAGTTCTAATTCCCTACTATATTCTGTATAACTTTGTATTTTCTGTATTGTTTATGGCTTTTCTGGTTCATATGTCTCCCTTCTTTTGTCTTTAAAATAAAATTAAAAAAAAAATAATAATAATGCAGAAAATGTTTTGATAAAGTCCAACACTCATTCATGATAAAAATCCTACAAAAATGGAATAATAATGGTCTTTACCTAACTCTGATAAGAACCATTTATGGCAAACCAACAGCTAACATCATACTAAAAGGATGAAAACTGAAAGCTTTCACTCTATTTTTTTTCCTGTGCCATTCCACCCTGCTTTGGAACCAGCTGACTATGGACTGAAACCCTTACGAACCAGAGCTACTGTTAACCTTTCCTCCTTTAACTTGTGGGAGTCAAATATTTTGTCCTAGCAACAAAAAAGTAACTAAGACAACTTCTGCTTAGGACCGGAGAAAAGAGAAACACTGTGCTCAAAAATCCACCCCTTTTAAAACAATTCATTTTAAAAACAAAAGAAGAAACACATATTAACAGACAGACATCTACTTACAAAATAGCATAAGAACAATACAAGCAATAGAGATTTACAGACAAAGTAGTAGGAAATTATCAATGGTTGTTGTATTACATATTGATATCTTCAAAGTGGTTTTCTTTTTTTTTTTTTTTTCCGGGACCGGGGATTGAACTCAGGGCCCTAGTGCTCAGTGGCAAGCACTTAGCCCACTGAGCTGTACCTCCAGCCCTTCAAAGTGGTTTTCAGGAGAACAAATAGAGACATGCAAGACTGATCAAATAATTAATCATTAATTATTCCTTTCAGTAAAGATATGGAAGTCAGTAGTTCAACAATGTTAGCTATCCTGTATATACATACACACATAATTTCCCTTCCTTTCCTTTCTCTTTTCACTCACCACAGTTGCTCTTTACTTTTGAGTATGTTCCTTTCATTTCACAGTGTCTGCCCTATCTCTTAATTTTTATTCACTCTTTCAGGTTCTTACACTAATGAGACAATATGTTGTTATGCATGGAGGTCTTGTTTATTTCACTTACGAGTATGGTCTCTAGTTGTGACCATTCATCTGCAAAAACCTAGAGTTTGTCTTTCTTTATAGCTGAGTAATATTCCATTACATAGAAGTACCACAATTTTTTTATCCATTCTTCTGTGGATGGACATTTGGGTTGCTCCCACAATTTAGCAGTCACAAATTGCGCTGCTATAAACATGGGTGCACATATATTGCTGTGATATGGTGTTTTCAGATCTTCTGGGAAAGTACCCAGAAGGGGAATGGCTGGGTTGAATGGAACCTCCAGACCAAGTTTGCTGAGGAACCTCCAAACTGATTTCCATAGTCGTTTCACCAGTCTGTATTCGCACTAGCAGTGGAGAAGAGTCCCTATTTCTCCACAGCCCCACCAGCATTTGTTATCGGTTGATACCTTAATGACAGCCATTCTTACTGGAGTGAGAAGAAATCTCATTGTTATTTTAATTTGCATTTCTTGAATGGCTAATGATGTAGAACATTTTCTCATGTATTTATTTGCCATTTGTATTTCTTTATCTGAGAAGTGTGTGTTTATCTCAGATGCCCATTTTGGGATTGGGTCTTTGAATTTGGGGGGGACAGATGTTTTTTAATTCTTTATATGCTCTAGATAGAAGCCCTTTGTCCAAGGGACATTCAGCTAAAATTTTTTCCCAATTTGTGGGTTTTCTTTTTACTCTGCTGGCAATTTCTTTAGATGTGCAGAAGCTTTTGAGTAGGATAAGATCCCAGTTGTAGATTCTTTGAAGTATTTCCCATGTGGTTTGGTTTTTGTTCATGAGCTCTCTGCCTACTCTTATGTCTTCAAGATTTTTACCTACTTTCTCTTCCAATAGATTTAGTGTTTCTGTTTTAATACTGGGATCTGTGATCCATTTTTACTTGAGTTTGGTGCATGGTGATAGACTTGGGTCTATTTTCAGTCTTTGGCACATGACAAGCCAATTTTTCCAGCCCCATTTTATTAAAGAAGCTATCTTTCTTCCAGTGAGCTTGTTTGGCCCCTTTGTCAAAGATTAGGTGACTACATGTGTTTGTGGTTGTGGCTGCCTCTTCCAGTCTGTTAAGCTTTCACTTTAAAATTCAATACAAGGATGTCCACTATCATCACTACTCTTGAAGATAGTTCTAGAAACATTAGCTAGAGCAGTTAGACAAGAGAGAGAACTAAAAGAACTAATCATAAGAATGGATGAAGTAAAATTATCGTTATTTGCAGATGACATGATACACTACATAAGGACAGCAAAAAACTCAACTAAAACACTCCTAGTATTAAAAATCAAATTCAATAGCATAGCTGGATACAAAGTCAACACTCAAAAACTAATAGCCTTCCTCTACAAGAATAAAAATTCAGAGAGAGAAATTAGGGAAACCACATCTTTCACAGAAGCATCTAAAATAGTGAAATACCTAGGAATCAATCTAATGAAGGATTTTTTAAAATACCCTCTATATTGAAAACTACAGTAACTTTTAAAAAAAAGATTAAAGAGACTATAAGAAAATGGAAAGATATCCCTAGCTTTTTGGTAGGAAGAACCAGTGTAGTGAAAATGGCCATACTCCCCAAATTGTTGTACCATTTACTCCAATTCTGACCAAAATTTCAACAGCGTATCTTACAGAATTAGAACAAAGAATCCTAACATTTAACTGGAATCAGAAGAGAACTAAGATAGTAAAAACAATTCTTAGCAACAAAGGCAAAGCAGGGGGCATCACAATCCCAGATTTGAAATTATACTATGAAGCTATTGTGATAAAAACAGCATGGTACTGGCAAAAAAAAGTCAAGTATCAATGAAATGAATAGAAGATGCAGAAGCAATTCTAGACATACTCAACCAGTTTATCTTTGACAAAGGGGCCAAACATGTTCACTGGAAGAAAGATAGCCTCTTTAATAAATGGTGTTGGAAAAATTGGCTTCCTACATTCTAAAGATAAAAGTGGACCCGTATCTTTACAATGCACTAAACTAAACTCGAAATAGATCAAAGGTATAAATGTTAAAATAGAAACAATAAATCTACTGGAAGATACAATAGATGGAACTCTTGAAGACATTGATATAGGCAAAGACTTCATGAATAAAATACTGATCGCACAGGCACTATCACAAAGAATCAACAACTGGGATCTCATCTTAATGAAAAGCTTTTACACATCAAAAGAAATCACCAACAGAGTGAAGAAACAACCCACTATGTGAGAAAAATGTTTGTCAACTGTTCCTCAGACAAAAGATTACTATCAAAAACATATAAAGAACTAGAAAAAAATCAGACCTCCCAAATTTAAAGACCAAATCCGAAAAAGGGCATCTGAAGTGAATACAAACTTCTCAGATGAAGAAATACAAACAGCAAATAAATATATGAAAAATTGTTCAACATCACTTGTCATTTGAGAGATGAAAATTAAAACAACACTGAGATTTCATCTTTTTTCCGGTACCGGGGATCGAACTCAGGGCCTTAGTGCTTAGCGGGCAAGCACTTACACCACTGAGCTATACCTCCAGCCCTGAGATTTCATCTTACCCCAGAAAGAAAGGCTGTTATTGAGAAATAAACCAGTAACAAATGCTAGAGGGGCTGTGGGGAAAAAGGAACCCTTCTACACTCTTGGTGGGAGTGTAGACTGTTGCAATAACTGTGAAAATGGAGATTCATCAAAAAGCTAGGACTAGAGGTGCCACTTGATCCAGCTATTCCCCTTCTGGATATCTTCTCAGTAAAATTAAAAACATTAAAATGCAGTGATATATGTTCATTCATGTTTATAGCAGCACAATTTGTAATAGCTAGATCTTGGAAAAAAACAAATGTCCATCAACTGAGGACTGTATAAAAAAGAAGTAGTATTTTTATACAATGGAGTACTACTCAGCCATAAAAGGATTAACTTGAGACTTGTATAGGTAAATGGATGCAACTGGGGACCATACTTGTAAGTGAAATAAATCAGACTCACATGTGTAAACATCATATTGTCTCCCTGTGGTGAGAAACTGAAAGAGTAAATAAGGTCTAAAATGTACAATAGATACTGTGATATGGAAAGAACCTGTTCAAAAGGAAAGAGTACCTGGGATGGGGAAAGGAGAGAGGAAAAAAGTGAAAAGAAAAAATATATATATTTAATGTTATTATACTACTAATTTCTTAGTTCATTGAAAAGAAAGCTTTGTGATAACATTGGACAATTAAAATATCTATATATTATACTCTGAGTAACTAATTTAAAGATAATAATACATGATATATTAACCAGTGTTACTCTCTATTATCTTGTTTTGAAATTGTATTTGTTTCTCTTTAAAATAAAATTTAAAAAGGAAAAAAGAAGAATGGATGGACTTTGAGGCAGTAATGTTAATTGAAGTAACTTAGACACACAAGTTTAAATATCATATGGTTTCTCTTATCCAAAAAATTATATATATATATATATATATATATATTTACATGTTCTAATTTTTTGCTTTTGAGACAGTGTCTCAGTATAGTTTAGGCTAGCCTTGACCTTGCTATATAGCCCAGGCTGGCTTCAAAACCACGGGAACCCTCCTATTACAGCCTCCTGAGTTCTAGGATTATAATACATACCATCAGACTGGCTCTTTATACACTCTAAATGGAGGTCTTGTGTGACTTGTGGTTTACAAATATTTTCTCCCTGTCCATACCTACACTTTCCATCATTATTAGCAACTATTTCTTTTATGAATCATATTTTCTTCTGTCATGTCTAACAACTGAGATTTAAGTCCGATTGTAGAACTTTTGAATTGAAAAGTGCAATATCTCAAATGAAAAATTCACTGAAAGAGCTTAAGATTAGTTCAATAGTATAGAATAAAAGATTAGGGAAGTAGAAGCTAAGGCACTAGAAATTACTCAACTTAAAGTACAGGGAGAACAGAGCAGAAAACGTATTAAGTGAAATTAGTGACCAAAATTTTCCTGGTTTTATGAAAAATATCTAATTGCAAATTTGAAAAGTGCAATGAAATCTATTCAGGGTAACTCTTCTTCTGTCTCCCAACAACACTATACATACGAAGAGCTATCACAATAAATCTGCAGAAGAAAACCAACAATAAGTAAAAAAAATCATAAAAGGACTTAGAGAAAAGAGACACTGCACACAGAGATCAAAATTAATAAGAATTATTGAACTCTCACCAGAAATAGTACAAACCAGAAGACAGAGAAACAAAATATTTTATCAGAAAGGTTGAATTAAAAGAAAGTGAAAATAAACAAATTAATAAGGGTATCTGTCAGAATCCTATATCCATTGGAAAGATTCTTCCAAAATAACGTTCAAATAAAGTATTTTCAAGCAATCAAAATCTGAGAGAATCCAGCATTAGCATGCCCATATTATAAAGAATATAAAATCTATATGTAGTGGTGCCCAGCTACAAAGGGACAGCCTGGGCAACTTAGTGAGATCCTGTCTCAAAATAAGGAATACGAAAGTTTCAGGAATGTAGCTCAGTGGCTGATTACCTCTGAGTGCTTTTGCAAGGACTGAAAAAAAAGTTCTTTAGGATAAAGGAAAGTGATGCCAAATGAAAACTTGAATTTACACAAATAAATGAAGAGCACTACAATGGTAAATATATTCTGTTTAAGTTTTTATTTTATTGAAAAAATAAACCAATTTGATAACAAAATAACAGAATAATAGTTAATACACTGGATTTGTCATCATCAAAGTAGTTAGTCAGAGTACAAGATACAGGAATAAAGATTTCTCCAATCAATACTAGTACGAACCTTCCATTTCAATGAACTAAGAGAGTAATAGTACAGCTAGCTTGCATTTTTCTCCCTTTTCTTTGTTCCTTTCCCCTCTCCCCATCCTATTTCTTTTTTTCTTCAATATTTAAAATTATTTTTAATTTAAAAGAGAATAAAATAAAAATAAAAACAATAGAAAGATACAGAATTTTAAAACAAAATAAGAAATTAACAGTAGTTATTATATTGCATATTGTTATGTTTAAAGTAGTTGCTCAGATTACCAGATACGGGCATGCAAAATTGATCAAACAATATAAGCACTAACTGTTCCTTTCAGTGAACTAAAAGAAATTAGTAGTATAATTATCTTAGCTATCTTGTGTATATATGTGCTTTTTCCCTCCCATTTCTTTTTTATTCCCCTCTTAATTGCTCTTTCCTTTGGAGCAGTTTCTTTCCTTTTCACAATATGTATTGTACCTTTTGATTTTTATTTACTCTTTCAGGTTCTTACACTAGGAAGGCAATACAGTGTCTATACATGCGGGCCTGATTTATTTCACTCAGGAGTATGGTCTCTGGTTGCATCCATTTACATATAAAAGCCTAGAGGAGTTCATCTTTTTTACAGTGAATACTCCATTGTATAAAAATACCACATCTTTTTTATCGATTCCTCGGTTGATGGGTATTTGGATTGTTTCCAAGATTTAGCTATGACAAATTCTATAAACATGGGTGCACATATATTGCTGTATTTTGATGTTTTCCATTGTTCTTGAGAAATATCCAGAAGGGAAAGAACTAGGTGAAATGGGATCTCTAATTCTCATTTTTTTAGGAATCTCCACACTGATTTCCGCAGTAGTTGGACCAATCTACACTTCCACCAATGGCGGAGAAGGGTTCCCTTTCCCCACAGCCCCTCCAAAACACTTGTTGTTGGTTGATTTCTTGATGATAGCCATTCTTTCTGGGATGAGATGGAATCGCAGTATTGTTTTAATTTGCATTTCTCTAATTATCAGTGACAATGAATTTTTTTTCATATATGTATTAGCCATTTGTATTTCTTCATCTGAGAAGTTTGTATTCATCTGAGATGCCCATTTTTGGATTGGGTCTTTCAATGTTGGGAATCTGATTTTTAAAAAATTATATGTTCTACATAGAATATCTTTGGTTGACTTACAGCTGGCTAAATTTTTTTCCCATTCATGGGTTTTTGTTTTACTCTGTTGGTGATTTCTTTTTATGTGCAAAAACTTTTCAATAAGATGAGATCCCAGTTGTAGATTCTTTGAAGTATTTCCCTTGCAGTTTGGTTTTTGTTCATGAACTCTCTGCCTACCCTATGTCTTCAAATTTTTAGTTACTTCTCTTCCAGTAGATTTAGTGTCCCTGTTTTAGTATTTAGATCTTTGTTCCATTATGACTATAGTTTAGTGCATAATGATAGACATCTGCTTTTCCAGACTACTTATTAAAGAGACTATCTTTCTTCCAGTGAACATGTTTTGATTCCTTTGACAAAGATAAGGTGGTTCAGTGTTTTTGTAGTTGAGTCTGCATTTTGTATTCTGTTCTACTAATCCTGAGTCTGTTTCTTTGCCAATACCATGCTGATTTTATCACAGTGGCTTTGTAGTATGGTTTCAAGTCAAGGATTGTGGTGCCTCCAGCCTTGCCTTTGTTGTCCCGAGTTTCCTTTGCTATTATAAATCTTTTCTGGTTCCAGATAAATTTTAGGTATGTTTCCCTAGATCTGTGAGGTATACTAATGGTATTTTTAAATCAAGATTGCATTAAATCTGCATAACGGTATTGGGAGCATGGCCACTTTCACAATGCTGGTTTTTCCTAGCCACAAGCAAGGAATACCTTCCCATTTTCCTTTTCTATCTTTCTTTCTGTAATTTTCAATGTGTAGATCTTTTACTTTCTTTGTTAGATCAATTTCTAGGTATTTCATTTTTTTTGGATGCTATTGTGAAGAATGTGGTTTCCCTAATTTCTCTCTGAGCGAGTTTATTATTTGTATACAGGGATCTTACTGAATTTTGGGTGTTGATTTTGTAGCCAGTTATGCTACTGAATTTGGTTATTAAATCTAGAAGTCTTTTGGTGGAGTTTTTGGGGTCTTCTATGTAGAGTATCATATTATCCCTGAATAATAATTTCACTTTTTCCTTTCCTGTCCTTATTCCTTTTATTTCTCTCTCTTGTCTAATTTCTATGGCTCATGTTTCCAGAAACATATTGAGTAAGAGTGGTGAAGTGTACATCCTTGTTTTGTTCCTAAGTTTAGAGTGAAAGCTTTCAGTATCTGTCCATTTAGTATGATGCTGGCTGTTAGTTTGTCATAGATAGCTTTTATCAGAGTGAGGTAAAGTCCATTTACTCTGATTTTCTGTAGGGTTTTTATCATGAATGAGTGTTGGACTTTATGGTAAGCTTTCTTGCCATCTGTTCACGTGATTTTCATCTTGGACTCCATTGGTATGATGTATTATGTTTATTGATTTGTGCATGTTGAACAATCCCAACATCCCTAGGATGAATCCCACTTGGTCATGTACATAATCTTCTTGATGATTCACTGCCTTCTGTTAGCTAGTGTTTTATTGAGATTTTTACATCAATGTTCATTAGGGAGACTGGTCTGTAGATCTTTTTTTTTGGTTGGATCTTTGTCTGGCTTTGGTATCAGGGTAATACTTGCCTCCAGGTATGAGTCAGGGACTATTTTATCCCTTTCAACTTAATTAAAGAATTTGAGGAGTATTGGCATTAAAGTTTCTCTAAATTTCTTGTAGAATTCAGCCTCAAATTAGTCAGGGTCTGGTCTTTTCTCTGTTTTTAAGTTTTTAATTACATTTTTTATTTCATGAACTGATATTGGGTAATTCAGAATACTTATTTCTTCTTCATGCAGCTTTGTGAATTCATATGTATCTAAGAATCTCTCCATTTCTTCTGTTTATCCATCCTATGAGAGTAAAGATTTTCAAAGCAGGTGTTAGTGATCTTCTGAGTTTCTACATGAGATGTACTGATTTTGCCCTTTTCATTCCTCACTGAATGAATTTGAGTTTTTCCCTTACTTTTTGGATCAGTTTAGCTAAGGATTTATCAATTTTATTTATTCTTTCAAAGCACCAACTCTTCAGTTTATTAATTTTTTTGTATTATTCTCTTTGTCTCAATAGAATTAATTTCTGCTCTTATCTTTATACTTTCCTCCCTTCTTTGGGCTTTGGACTTGACTTTTCCTTTTCTAAAAGCTTGAGGAACAACATTAGTGTATTTATTTTGCTCTTTCTCTTTTCCTGGTGTGAGAGTCCACTGCTGTAATTTTTCCTCGTAGGACTGCTTTCATTGTGTCCCACACAGTCAGGTACATTGTATCTGCATTTTCATTTACTTGTGGATATTGTTTAAATTCTTTTAAAATTTCATCCATGACCCATTGATTGTTCAGGTGTTATTTAATTTCCATGGTTTTTCTTTGTGCTTTGTAATTTCTTTTGCCATCAATTTCGTATTTCATTGCACTATGGTCAGGTGATATGCGTGATTCATTTGCATTTACTTAAGTATGATCTAATCTATGGGCTAGTATATGGCCTATTTAAGAGAATGTCCCATGTGTACCTTAGAAGAATGTGTATTCTGATATTACTGGTTGGAACACTCTGTTAACATCTACTAAGTCCATTTGTTCACAAGTGGTTCAGTTTTTACATTTCTTTGCTTATTTTTTGTCTAGTTGATCTATCTCTTGTGACAATGGGATATTAAGGTTGCCCATTACAATTGTGTTATTGCTTATTTGATTTTTCATGTGTATTAATATTTGTTTTATATAGTTGAGTGCTCCCATATTTGGTGCATACATATTTATGATTGTTATCTCTTCCTTTTGAAGTTTTCTCTTAGCAAATATGTAGTGATCTTCCCTAGCTCTTTTGATCATTCTTGGTTCAAAGTTCACATTGTCTGCAAACAGAATAGCTGCCCTGCTTTTTCCTTGGTTCTTGTTGCATGGAGAATTGTTTTCCATCCTTTGACTTTCAGTCTATGAATTTCTTTCTCAGTTAAATGTTTTTTGTTGTCTTTTTAACTTTTTTGTCTTTATGAGACAGGGTCTTGCTATGCAGTTCAGGCTAGCCTTGAACTTACTTTGTAGCCCAGGCTGGTCTCGAACTTGCAATGATCCTTCTGCCTTAGCCTCCCAAGTGCTGGGATTATAGGCGTGTGCCACCATGCCCAGCAAATGCGTTTCTTGTATATAGCATATTGTTGGATCTTGTTTCTTGATCCATTCTGCCAGTCTGTTACTTTTGATTGGTGAATTGAGCCCATTTACATTGATGGTTATAACTCATATATATTGGCTTATCTTTGTCATGTTATTTTCCTGTGGTTGGTTCCCTGCTTTTCCCCTCTGTTTAATTGCTTGCCCTGTGTGGTGGTTTCTTTCTGTTGCTGTTCTTGGAATTGTGTTCATTTTTACCTCTGTCAAGAATATCTTTCCATACTTTTTGTAGGGTTGATTTTGAGGTCCTGAATTTCTTCATTTGTTCTTTGTCAAGGAAGTATCTTATTTATCCATTAATTTTGAAAGATAGTTTTGCAGGGTACATCAGTCTGGGTTAGAAGATGCTTTCCCTCAGGACTTGAAGTACTTCACTCCAAATGCCTTTTTCCTTGAGGGTTTGTGTTGAGAAGTCTGACATGATTCCGATGGGCTTTCCTATATAGGTGATGTGTTTCCTTTCTTTAATGGTTTTTAATATTCTGTTATTGTGTTGAATTTCTAGGAACTTGATTTTTATACATCTGCATATATATTTATTGTGGTCATGGCTATTTGGAGTTCTATATATCTCACTTACTGTATGTCAGATTCTGTCCCCATGCTTGGGAAATTTTCTGCTACTTATGTCATTTGTGTTGATTTCTGTTTTTTCATTGACACCTATCAAACTTGTACTGTTTTTCTTTGCATTGTATTTCACCTATTGAATTCTCATTTCCTGACCTTTATTATTTTTAAGAGATCTTTCTTTTTGTGATCATTAGCCATGATCCTATCTTCAAGTTCTGAAAGCCTTCAGTTTTTTTCAAGTGGTTTTGCCAGCTTTCAATGGAATGTTTTAGAGTAGTTTTATGCTGTGGTGGGGAAATATAAGAAGGATAGTCAATAAAACAAAGTTAACTGAAAAGGAGTAGAAGCAGTGCTAGAAGACACAGGATGATCACGCAGGCTTTGGAAACTAGAAAAGTGGACAGAAAAGAAACAATGAAGGAATAATTATCGAGGGATTATCTGAACTTGGTCTCTGAGTTTAGGGGAGGGGATTACTTTTGTGTGGCAGGAGTTCTCCCCATTTGTTTAGAAAACAGAAAAAAAAGAGAAGCATCTTAATGTGAAATACAATAATTTACCAAGAAGGCCATAATTGTTATATATCATGATGTGACTTGAAAAATGTTAAGTAATAACCAATAGAAATTTAAAAACTATTAAATCATAGCAGTAAAATTTTGCATACTTCTCGTGGAAATCTACAGGCCGATCAACAAAGTATGTGAAAGGTATAACTGGAATGGAAATTTTGTGGAGTCTGATTTGGTAACATGAACATGGGAATGGTGCAGGGTGTAGCTCTGTGATAGTGTGTTCTTAGCATGCACGAGGCCCTCAATTCCAACACCAGAGTCCCACCCAATTTTTTTGAACATGAATTGGGTCCCAATCTCAAAAATATAAAAGAAATCTTTTATATATGGTACATTCATTTTCTTTAATGCAATGAGCTTTAAATCTGTAAAATTTTTAAAAATCATATACTTAGAAAACATAAACAGTCTTCTAAATAACTCTGAAGTAAAAACAATACAAGAAGCAAATAAAAATACTTTTTAAGAAAGAAAGACTCATGGTCTTTGTAGACCATTATCCAAATAGTAGCCAGAGAGATACAATACTTCAAAAACATTGTGAGTTGATGTGACTTCTCAGCTCATAATCTTGCACTAGTTTACTACAAGAATTTGGAATAAAATGTAAACATTTTGCACTGGCCTCCAAGATCCCCTCTGGGTGTTTCTCTGCCCTGTTGCTGCAGAAGTCTCTTTCCTCTGTGAAATTTTAGAAGCCTTTCCATTAAAATCAGGAAAAAGTGAAAAATGACACTTTCTTAACTGTTCAACATGGAAGTAGAGGCTCTAAGAAATGGGAAAAGTGGAAATACTATTAATGAGAGATAATAATGATGAATTTTTTTAAAAAGGAATTGAGTGGCAGACTGCTGGGACTAAAGGACATATGTGGCATTGCTCTGACCCATTTCCTCCTGACTCTGTGGTCCAGTTGCATGGAAATTCATCCATTTCTCATGCTACTCAAAGAGCCCATAGGTGAGTAACATCAGTATTGTCTTTGAGGTTCTTAGAAATAAAGACCCCTACCAGTTCCACGCTAGATCTATTGCTTTTCAGGAAGATCCCTCAGACAATTTTAATGCACATTAAAGTTTGAGAAGTGCTACCCTGCACTACTTCCCCACTCAAGGACACTGCACATGCTTTCCTTTGATGGGATACTCTCATTCACCTCCCTTCATCTTTTTCTCAATAGAAACTCAAACTCCCCGTTCTGACTAGGCCAGAAGAATCTTATGCATTCTCTCTGAGGATTCTGTACTGTTTCTTTATGGTATTGGCCTAAGATCTTTCTTACCTGCTGATATTTGTGACTGTCTGATTAATGTCTAGCTGCTCCTGTGGTCCATGAGGTTCTTGATGGGCCATTCTATCTGGCTCATTTGTTTCCAGTGTGCAGAGTCTGCCTTGTAGTCAGCACCCAACACATCTTTACAGAATGAAAGATAGAGCAGAAACTCTGCTAAAGCATAGCACTTTTGTCTTGGTAATAAAAATAACTGTGTATTATTGCAACCCAAACTTTGCTTCATTTAGCTAGTTGATTGATGCAAGAGGATAATCTAACATGAAGATAAGTCTTCACTATCCTAAAAAAGGTCTTCTAAATTTTTTAAGACCTAAAAGTACAACTTAGTGATTTTTCAATACTGTATGAACTTTACTTGGACAGTTTTTTTTTTAATTTTATTTTAAAGACAAAAGAATGGAGACATATGAACCAGAAAAGCCATAAACAATACAGAATATACAAAGTTATACAGAATATAGTAGGGAATTAGAACTGGATGTTGTATTATATAGTTATCTTCACATTAGTTAACACAAAAACATTAAAGGAAATACCAAATTATAGAGAAGATAGTAGGGAATTTGCACTGGATGCTGTATAATATAAAGTTATCTTCATTTCTGCTAATACAAAAACGACTGAGGAAATACAGAAT
>PVLD010033762.1:0-13338 GCA_004027595.1 Dinomys branickii
GACTAAATTTGCATGTCTGTATATGGGTCCATACATCTACAATTCGAAGATATCAATGGATAAAGCAACAACTACTGTTGAGACCATATCACCTTGTCTATAGATTAGTTGTGATTGTACTATTTTCTATGATAATGGGTGTCTGTTTGTCAATATGTTTTTGTACTTTTATGTTTCTAAAATAAAAAAAAAAAGTAAATTAGAAAGCTTCCCATTCACTTGTTAATTCATCAATTACTCATTCATTAATATTTATTGAGTAATATGCAAAGTATTACTTTATGTACTAAGGACCTACTATCAGGCATTTACAATATCATGTAATTAAAATTTAATAGGAAGAGCTTTTAAAAATAAGCAATAAATAAGAAATATCACACACTGAGGGGTAAGTGCCGTACTAAAGCTTGAAATTGAGTGAGATATAGTAGAGATTATCTCCCTTGGATTGGGTAGCCATGGAAATTTATCTGTGAATTTAACTTTACAGCAAACTATTAATAAAACCAGGGAGACACCCATATCTCAGAAATAATCTGACAAGAAAACCGAGTGGAGCTGTGGGGTGTGGGGAATGTCATGCAAGATGAATTTCAACAGTTAGGGGCCACATCACAGAGGACTCTGAAAACGAGCTCACATTCATTGTACAAATTCATGTGTTTCCCTGTCACCTTTCCATATGTACAACCCCAAGAAAACCATTGGAAGATGTTTAGAGGATGAGGGAAATGTTCTGATGAATATTTATGGCACACTCGCTCCTCTGTAGCATTGATCAAGGGTGAGACAGATGATTCTGTGGTGCCCAGGGAGAACGCTAGGAGAAGGAAAAGATTCAGCTACATTCCTTACTGCATTTTAATTCAAATTTCATTTTCTTCTGTTCTCCTTAACAAGATCTGGTATAGAGTTCTTATTAGCCTGGTAAAACAAGTGGAGTCAACTTTCATTTTTTTCCTATTCTCTGGGGCACTTTGGATGAAACAGAGATTATTCAAAACCTGAGGATTTGGTAAAATTGTTCATTTGGGTCGAAGGTCTTTTCTTGGATAGAGGAAAGTTGGCGATAGACAATTATAAAAGAAGTTTTTTGAACTAATCTGTTATTTTGTATTTGAGTCAGTTTAGATTATTGACATTATTCTAAAAATTTCCCATTGTATCTGTTTTTGCCTTAAAGTTCGGTTTATATATTAGGACAGAACAAAGAAAGGTTTCGTGTTAGTAACATAAAAATGTGCGCCATTATAAGACACATGGGATTTAGCAAGCAGCACATTTAACATGGAATTTTCAGTAGGCCACATCTCCCAGAGAGTTTTTTTGTTCTATTTCCCAATCCTCCTTGCAAAAGGATGCATAGTCAAGTGACTGTGTTCTGGACATTGCCATGTAAACAGAAAGGCAGTGTTCAACTTTAGGATGGCCTGTTAAAAAAAGAACCTGATTTTATATATACACATACATATTATATATCTTAGCAGAGGTAATTATACAACTGATTTCTATTGGTTTGTTGAAAGGAATATTTAATGCTTAATGGTTTGATCAACATTATGTGCCTATGTCTGGTGATCTAAGTAACTACTTTGAAGATAACGATATGTACTGTAACAAGTATTGTTAATTTCCTATCCCCTTGTTTTGAAATTCTGTATTGCTTGTATTGTTTTTTGTTGTTTTGTTTTTGCCTTTGTGTTTGTGTTTGTTTTTTCTCTTCTTTGACAAAAAGGAAACTGTTGTTTTCATTTTTCTTCCTTGATCCTGCTGGCGAGAATGCGCATGTGATTGCTAGAGAGTCTACCACGGATCATTAAGGGGCTTTGAGAATGGAGTGATGTACAGAAGAACCGAACAGTAGAAGGGACATATTTCGTGAGGAGCAGATCTGTTGCTAGCCCTGGACCCCTTCTGCCTAGATTTTATCATGAGAGAGAAAAACTTTATATCTGTTTTATGTCACTACTATTAAAAGTCTTATTTTTTTTTATCTTTTTGAGACAGGGTTTCACTATGCAGTTCAGGCTGGCCTTGAGCTCACTTTGTAGCCCAGGCTAGTCTTGAATTCACAATGATCCTCCTACCTCAGCCTCCCAAGTGCTGGGATTACAGGCATGTGCCACCACATCTAACTAAGAGTCTTAAAGGCACTCACCAATTAACCTAATTCTAGTAAAAAAAAAAAAAAAAAAATATATATATATATATATATATATACACACAAAGTGTGTATATATCAGAAATTACTGATAGGATACATATCTAAATTTACACAGTGATTATTATATAATTAATGTTGAATTTAAAATTTAAGCATAATTGAGGCAGGTATGGTGGTACACATCTTTAATCCCAGCACCTGGGAGACTGAGGCAGAAGGATTGGTGTAATGTCGAGGCCAGCCTGGACTACAAAATGAGTTCAAGTCCAGCCTGAACTACATAGCAAGACCCTGTGTCAAAAAAAGCTACAAAAATTTTTTAGAATAATTAAAATGTCTATTTATTTTAATATTAGAAATATAAGCAACAAAGTAAAAGATAACTGATAATCTTCCTACCTAGATAATTACTTTAAAATTTGATGCATATTTTACATCAAACAAATCAGTACAGAGATTCCTTCAAAGAAACTAATCCTGTCTTCTTCAAATTCAGTTTAAAACACTGTCCAGGAACCCTGATTACAGCAGGAAGTTTTACTTGGTGGCCTTTGTGGTTTTAGGCAAACCTATTATCCTAGGAAAACATACTTCCTTAAAAGCCCCTTTTTCACTCAAAGATAAATTCAGTTTTCAAGAATATCGTTTCACATACTCAAACTCCCCCAAGTTAGGCTAATGGTTTTTGCTTTTGATGGAAAAACAGAATTTACAACTAGAGAGTTGGGCATTTTGTGCTCTAAAATTTAGTGACCTTTACTTGTAGGTTGAAAGATTGGAAAGTGCTCGCCCTACATGCTGTAATAGTCCTGAGGAAGCCCTTAGAGTCTAAAGGGCAGTGCTCTGGCAGGCACAGTTTTAGTAAATGGTTTCTGTGATTGAAAAGACAAGAAAAATGGAGGAAGCGAGGAAGGAAGGAAGGAAGGAAGGAAGGAAGGAAGGAAGGAAGGAAGGAAGGAAGGAAGGAAGGAAGGGGAGAGAGAGAGAAAGGGCTCTCCTGGTGCAATTCATACAGAGCACTCCGCAGTGTTCTAGACATAAATTCCTGGAGTCCCTTAATTTAGCCAAATAGGTCACAAGATATATTTTTACTCTCAATCTAGGTTTTGCAACATTACAAGTCTAAAATTGGAATAACGGTACACACATTTATTCACACACAGTGCTAATTTTATCAATGAAGAAAAACTTTAAAAGGTTTTTAAAAGAAGGCTATAAAAAAAACTTTGGATCTGTTACAGATGCTTGTTAAAAATAAAGGTGTCACAAATTGCTTCCTATCTCTTATCAGTGAAAATAAGTACAAAGAATAAAAATATCAGCTTTTCAACAAGTGTTTACATCAACCTTCCTGAAGACGGAGCTCATTTGTATAGTGACCTAGTCATTAGACTTGGCAAAATGTTTAGAAAAAAAGTTTAGATAAAATGTTTAGAAAAAAATAATGCAAATTCATCTCAACAATGTACCTATGCACTTTCATCTAAATCATAGTGCTGGGCTTGAATGAAATGCTTGCTATTTATTAACTGTATGACATTAATTAGTCTGTTAATTAATCTATCCTACTTACCTGGTTTAAACTTGTATTTTGAAATAACTACCTTATTCTATAAAAGTATTACACACAGGATTAAAAAACTGAAACATACAATATAGTTTGCAATAAAAAGTACATGTTCATCTCAACCCCTGTTCCCTGTTTACACATAGCCAAATGCTGTTAATGGTATGAGATACTGTAGCTTACTGTAGACAGAGAATATGTAGATGCAATCATACATGTGAACATATCTCAACTATAGCTTTGAAATATAGATGATAGTTATTTTAATAAGCATTTAAAAAATATAGACAAGGCTGAAAATGTCTTCATTTCATTTTATTCATGAAAGTTGTTTGAATTTCCACAAATTCACGCTAAAGTTCTCTTCCTTATTTTCTTACTAGACCTTAAATATTTTTCTTAGTGGATTCCCAGTAATTCTTAATATATTAAGAAAGGCAGCTCTGTATTATATACAGTACATTACACATATTCTTCCAGGTGTCACTGGTTTTCATTATAATCAATTGTGTTGAAAATGTTTAATTTTTATGTAGACATAGCACCTTTCATGTGTGGGTGTGTGCATGTATAGAGGACATGCGTCTACTGCTATGCTTCTAAATTCTGTGACGTGTGGGGAAGAGCTTCTCTCATTCTAAGATTGAATTTAAAGTTCCCAAGTAATTTCTTTTAAGACCTTAAGGCTTCTTTCTTTCTCTTCCTTTCTTTCTTTTTTCTTTTTTCTTTCTTCCTTCCTTCCCTCCCTCCCTCTTTCTTTCTTTCTTTCTTTCTTTCTTTCTTTCTTTCTTTCTTTCTTTCTTTCTTTCTTTCTTTTTCTATTTATTAGTGTATCTACAGCACATAATGCTTACACAGTGCCTTGTGTGGAGCTGCAACATGCACACAACCCCCTTCTTGCTTCAACCCCTTTCCCTCCCCTCTCCCCCTCTTGGTCCTCTTCCCATCTGAGAAACATCTGTCTACCTACTTCCCATAATCTAGCTTTTACTTTGCTCTTTATAATTTGGGTTTCTCATGTAAGAGAAACCAGGAGATATTTAAGCTTGTGTGCCTGATTTACTTCCTTAATATTATGAGAAGGTGCATCCATTTCCTACACATGACTGTTTTACTTTTCTTTATAGTACAATAGTACATCACTGTGTATAAATACATTTGCTTTATCCACTCATCTGCTGATGGACATATAGGCTGCTTCCAAGATTTCATTATTATGAATTATGCTGCTATAAACATGGAAATGCAGGGGTCACTGCTATATGGTGTTTTTGACTGTTTGGTGACAATAACTAGAAAGTATCTTAGCTGGGTCAAATGGAATTTCTAGTTTTAGTTTTTTGACTGATTTCCATCGTGGTTGTAATAGTTTCCATTCCCGCCAACAAAATAGAAGGATACTTTTATCTTCACAGCTTTGCCAGCATTTGTTATTTGATTTCTTGATAGTGGCCATTCTGTCTGGAGTAAGATGGAATCTCAGAGTTGTTTTAATTCGCATTTCTTTGATGGTCAGCAATGCTGAGCATCTCTTCATGTATTGATTGTCCATCTGTACTTCTTCTATTATGTCATTTCAGATGCTCATTTTTATAATTGGATCTCTTACTTTAGGGTTCTAATTTTTGAATTTTTTCTGTGTTCTAGATATTAACTGTCTGTCTGAGGAATACCGGACAAAAATTGTTTCCTATTCTGTAGGTCTTCTTTTTACTCTGTGGGTTGCTTCCTTTCCTATCCAGAAGCATTTTAATTTGATAGGATCTCATTTGTTCATGCTTGGTACTATTTCCTGTGTAACTGGGGTCTGTTCAGAAAGTCCTTGCCTATGCTGATGACTTTAAAATTTTGTCTATTTTATCTCCCAGCACGTTAAATGCTTGTTTTCACCTATAGTTCTTAGAGTTTCTTTTTATAATGTTTAAATTTCTGATCTCATTGGATTTCATCTTGGTTTAAGAACTGTGCTATCTAATTGTTCATTACTACTTATTGTATAAATCTCCCACCATTTTTCTTTTCGGCATGAATTTGAAATACTTCTTTTCTAAAAAGTCACATTATTATAAGAATTTGGTGTACATCTGAATTCTTCACTTGTCCTTTCACATTATGCTTTTATGCAAAAGTAAAAATTTATCTTAATTAATGTAGCATTATATTTTATTCATTTATTGGTACCGGGAATCAAATTCAGGACCTTGTGCTTGCCAGGCAGGCTCTTGTGACACTGAGCTACATCCCTGGCCATAGCATTATATTTTAGTACCTTAGAAATAAGCTTTTCTCAGAAATTGTTGCAAATTTTTTGACCACATTAAAAATCACTTTGAATTTCTTTAGGATGATACAAATTGTAGATTAATACAGAGAGATTTGCCCTCCTTAAAATAGTGTCTTTTCCAGGACTATGGCATTTAATTTTATTTGCTCAATTCTTGTTTTGTCCTTTTGCATTCTTTTCCAGAATCTTTTCATGTGTCTTAAACACTTTCTAAAGTTTATTCCTACTACATTTCATCAGTTTTCCCTAAAGCAAATGCTGCTTCTATTTCCTTATATTTTACTTCCACTAGTCCATACGGCAATAATCAATTTGTGTGTATTAATGCTGTTTTACTTTTGTTTGTGATGGCTTTCACAGGTTCTTCTTGTTGTTTTCTAGCTGTATAATCTAGCTGCGGATATAAGCAATGATTTCATTTGGCTCTTCAAGTGTCCTTATTGGTTTCCCCTTTTTAATTGCACATTTAGGGCTTCTAAAGCAGTAATAAATAATCACTGTGGTAGTGGCCATTACTGTCTTTTCGTGTTGAAAAAATTCAAGTAGTTTCACTATTTAGCACAATGCTTTTCTCTATAAATTGACAGACATTAGAAATATCTAATATTGTTTTATCAAGAATTTTTGTCAGTGACACATGATGAATTAAATACCTTTGCATCCTTTCTGAACAACATCATATCATTTTTTCTTCTGATACAATAGAAGCATAATTTATTAATTGCCCTAATACTGTACTTCTAATTTCTTTCCTTGGTCATGACACAT
The DNA here is from genome assembly GCA_004027595.1 of Dinomys branickii. Lineage (NCBI taxonomy): Eukaryota > Metazoa > Chordata > Mammalia > Rodentia > Dinomyidae > Dinomys > Dinomys branickii. Next base: position 6,784 of record PVLD010033762.1, read on the forward strand.
TTTTTAAAGTGATGTTACATTCTGTTTGCTAAGGTATTATTTTGAGTAGTTGTAAAAATATTGGCATTTAGTTTTCTTTTACTGTGTCATCAGATGTTGATATGGTTATTGTGATAGACACATAGGGAAGATGGAAGTTTTCCATCAGTCTCTGCCCCAGAATTACTTAATATTGCTGGAATTTTTTCTGAGCCTTGAAATTTGTGGTAGGTTTCAGGTAAAATATATTCTAGGCCTTGTGCCTAGAATAGAAGTTTTGATAACTTTTATAATTTTTCTGAAATAATGTGATTAGGTTTTATATCCATATAAGTCATTGTTGGTGGTTTGAATTTCCTAGAAATGTTATCTATTTTATTTACATTTTTCCAATTCATATGTATGAAGTAGGACAAAGCTCTTCTTAATTTCTATAATATTTTTTTCAACCTAATTTCTCATTTTAATCATTTGGATTTTCTCTGCTGCTTATCATTTAAAAATTGTTAATGACTCATCTATTTAACTTATTTAAAAATAATTCCTTGAATTTATTAATTTAATCCTTTTTATGGTTGTAATAGGTATTCAAAAGTTTCATGTTTTGTTTACCACTTTCTTAATTCTTATTTTTGTAGGTTTATTTTATTGGTAACCATTTTTTTCTTATTTTGAATGCTTAAATTATTTTATTTCTTCAAATATGACAAATTTTCTTTAAAAGTTTGATTTTTGCTCTAGTTACATTTTTGCATACTGTTTTCAGTGTTTTTGTTTTGGTGTCTGCTCTTATCTAAACGCTTTGAAAGAAATTAACTTTTTAACGGGTCTTAAGATTAAAAAATTTTTTAATATAGGTATTAACTGCTAGTTTTATTTCACTGCGGGTAAAATAAATTTTACTGTTTTGAAATATATTAAGATTTTGTAACCTAACAAATGATCTTTCCTTGTAAAGTTCTGTATGTATTTGAAAAGAAGGTATTTTCTTCTATATGTACACTAAATCACACTTAATCCATTAATTTTTTAAAATTTGTACTTTATATTTTGTTCTATTTGAAGAAGATGTCTATTATTATTTTGTATTTTACATTTCCACTTTTCTTTATATATACTCTGTTTTGCCTTAGGAATCTTTATGCTATTATCCAATATAAAGCCATTTATGACTACTGTACTTCCTGTGAATTATGGCACTTATCATTATACAATCCCCTTCTTGTTTTATAGTTCTTTGCTGTGAATTTAACATTACCTGATATCCCAGCTCCACATAATTTTGTGTTTGCATTTATTTTCTACATGTGTTTATCTTTTACCTTTCATTCATTCTGAGACACTCAGTTTTAGAAGTATGTTTTGGGTTTAGCATTGACTTGGTTACTTTTCTCTCATTCCTGAGACAAAATAACCAATGCCCAAATTAAAGATGGAGAGGTTTATTTAGCTCACAGTTTGTGGAGGTTTCAGTCCATACTTGGCTGGCTCAGAGGCAGAGTGGCGCATGGCAGGGGGTGACAGTTCATGGTGTCAGAAGACAGCAAAAGCAGCAAGAGCAAAAACGAGGAGCAGAGAGCAAGCCTCTTTCCTTCCCTTGCGCTGTATGAAGGCTGCCTGCCCCAGGGCGGGTGTAGCCTTCACACCCATTCCCAGCATTGGACCATAAATCAATCACAACATAGAAGCCTGACCTATGACTGCAGGAGGCATTGGTGGGACATCTAGACACAAACCATAACAAGCATACAGTTAAATTTTTGTGATTCAGTCTGAAAGTCTTTTTATAGAAAAGTCTGTAGCACCTTTACTGTATATTTGCTTTCATTCTGCCATCATATTTTAATTTTGACACTTAGCTTCACTTTTTTTATGTTTTGCTACACTGTTTGAATTTACTATGTCTCCTTTGTATACATGTATTTTCATATATGCACGTATCCTTTGGTCTTTTTGCATTCTATTTACTGGTCTGTGTTTGCTTCATTTGCTTCTTATATGCATTTTCCTTCAAATGATTTGAAAGGGTTATCTTTTTCATGGTTTGTACTATTTGCCTTTATAATTTTGTATAAGTGTTTAATTCAAGTTCTAAGACATATTTCCTTGATTTTCCCAGTGAGTGATAAATATATTTTCACTTTATCCTACTTCTAGTCCCCATCCAATGTGTTTGGATATATTATCCTTAGTTCAATAGTAATAGTTTTATTGAGTCTTTAAATGATATTTTGAATTCTATTCTAGGTAATAATGGTAAAGAAGCTATCCCAAAACCTTCTTAGGAGCACTGGAGACAATATTTAACCTTGAAGTGAGTAACTAAGCTCACAAGAGATTGAGCACTAAACCATGAGAAATATTGGCCCCAGGAAAAAAAGTAGTGTCATTCTTAGTTTCCCTGGGAGCATCCAGCATTGGCTGGTGGCCCATATCCTGGGCCTGTTTCTCTTTAGGACCGAAGGAAGCTAAATTTTTTCAAGGGAAAAAGTGCATCAGAGACACTTGTGTGAATGCAGAACTCCCCAAAGTGACTTTTTAGTGAAAAGGAAGATATAATCAATTACATTATAAAATTAATTTCAGTTAATGAACAGGGTGTTAATAAACCAAATATACTAGCCAGCAGAAGGAAATAGGAAGCAGATGTTTATATGTCTTAGACTTGGTTCTCAGTAGAAGGGTTTGGGAAAATATTTCCATGAAAATTCAAAACCACAAGCAAGCCTTTACATGGGTTTGGGGATGGATTTCAAAGAAGTCAATGACCTTGAAAAACCCAGAGCTAAGAATATAATATGAACTGGTTCTTTCTAGGTAGTACCCCTAGGTGACTGAGGAAAGTAAAAATAAATCATATCTAAAACACTTTCAACTTGAGTTTCAAAAATTTTCCACAGCCAAAATTCCAATGACTGAGCTCAGAGTACAAAAATCTGTTTAGTGAGGAAAGAAATCGCCATGAGCAAGTCAACAGAACAGAAATAACAACAGCAGAATTAAAAAAAAAAAAAATCAACAGCACCAACAGCAACAATGTTAGACCCACTAAGACTTCAGGACTAGAAATTATTACACGAAGGATACAAAAGAGATGTCTAATATTTTTAAAGAAAAAGAAGACTTAAATAATGAGAGAGATACTCTGATTTTTCTTCAGATTATATAAATCTTTCAATTTTTAAATATTAATGAGACAAAAAAAATGAAGAATTACCAGGCAAAATGAAAAAATGGACTAAAGAACTTTAGAGATCCAATTAGAAACTCAATGTGCTGAAGTATAGATTAGACTAACAACTGATTGAACAAAGTAAGGGAAGAAACACAGCTAACATGGAGGAAAGAGTGGGGAAATCTAGTAAAATTCTAATCCACTTTCCTGAGGGAGATAATAGAATTGGGAGACAGCACTACTCAAAATAACATTGGCTGAACTTAGCAAAAATAATAAAAACACAACCAAGTCCAATAAAAAGAGGAAGGGAGGGAAAAGTCACCGAGTTACACAATGCAACTACAGATTGCAGGAGACAAACAGGAGTTCTTAAAGGGGGGTGGGAAAACACACCAGATAAAAAGAATGTCCCTTGGATTGAGACCATCACATAATAGGATAATACCTTCAAAATGCTAAGAGAAAATAACTGTCAAGCTAGAGTTGTACAGCCAATAAAACACCTTCCAATGTAAAATTAGCACATCTCTAACACACTATTAGATCTACTTTCTACAAAAAACAAAATCTACAAGGAAAACCTCAAGGCAGAGAAACAATTGAACTGCAAGGCAGGAGAGAATGCTAAGAAAATACACTGGTAAACCTGTGGGGAAACCTGTACTGACAACGAAGTGTTCGTTGTAACATTAAAATAGACCCCTTTTCAATGAAAGCATTTTAGGAGATTGTCCTATTGTACATAACACACTTAGCAAGATACCACTAGTTGCGGTTGGGTGGGATGCCAGGGTGAGACTACTGAGTTAGTTAGTAGATAAAAATGTCCACCTCTCCTCTCAGTTTCAACAAAATTAACTATTACCAGAGAGAACTCATTTTATAGATAAAATTATTGGCTCTAATAACATTCACCAATGTGAAAATCAACTGATTGCAACAGTTTTTGAACTATGAATGACATGATCATGCCTCATACCAACCTAGGAACCACAACCATACCAAAACTGTGAAAATCAGTCTTTTAAATCCTGACATATCTGTATGAAAGACCAAAGTACAATATGGCAAAGAAATGATATAAAACCAGTCAGTTCACTATTGAGTTTTTACTTCTCTCACCAGTATGATGAGATTTTAAGGTGTACTCTGTTTTTCTTTTTAATAAGTCATTATGATGCCATCATGAAATCATTTCTGGCCCAGTGGTGCCAGCTATTACTACTATTTCAAATAGAGTTATGTCTTTCAGCTGTGGCTAGGTAATGATATTAAGTCTGAATTTTCCTTCAAAAGCAATTTATTCATGTCACCACTTATGACTATGAATGAGCTTGTTTATGGCATTTTCAATGGGATCTGTTTCACCATTTGGTTCTTCTTCAGCACATTTTGCTTTTTGTGAAACACATACATTTCCAGCAATGCAGTCATAAATGATGACCAAGAGGAAGAACGGAATTAGAATGTAAAGTTACTCACCCAAATATTTCCATACACTAACCCAATTTAGAAAGAAGAAAGGGAAAACACACTGAAATCATAAATCAAAGAAATGTCCACAACTTTATACTGTAAAAAATCCCAAACTGCGGTGTCAAAACCCGCACGTAACTACTTTTTTTGCCCATACCCACAACCTGTTGTGAAAGTTGAAATACAACTCATAAAATGAATCAATGTCCAGAGCAATGTGAACTCTTTCCACAAGAAGTCTTACCTCTTGGAAAGGGAACAGCATGTGAAGCAAAGTCTTTAGCTTCGTGCCCTGAGCAGTAGTGAAACTACCCGTGATAAAATGGTCTGTACCCACGGAGGGAGATCTCAGCTTCCTAGTTTGGTTGTCACTCAGCTATAACCGATGTGAAGAGACCGGTGAGGGTGCACAGAACTTCTCGGTGTTACCCCTGTGACTTGTGAGCCTATAGTTCTTTCTTAATAAAGAGATTTTTATAAATCTGTTTTTTCACTTCTTAATATTGCATAAGGTGAAGGTGGGGATTTTTTTTATTAGCCCTGGAAAAAATGCATTTTCTGGCCTCCATTCGGAGGGCTGTATCTCTTCCAGGGTTTTCCCTCTTTCCTCGACAAAGTCACTTCCCAGTGTAAGGATTCTCCTCGCCTGAGCTCACTGACACAAATCCCAGAGCCTGTACATGTTTCAGCAAAGCGGACATTGAAAACCCGTGGGAAGGGACCCATGAAGAGCTGTGAAACCCAATTTATTTGTATTTCCTGTCAGTTCATTTCCACCACAATTACACAGTTGTAGCAGGTACACTTCATCAAAGCCCTAAGCCCTAAAGATACGTAATCACAGTGAATCCTTTAAAATCACCACAGGTCTGGGAAGAACAGACTTGCATATATTGGACCTTGGGTCATAGCATTGTATTGGCTTTGTCTGAGATGCCATATTCATTTAATTTCTCCTCTTCAAAAGTCATTTGGGTAAGAAATTTGGTTGTAAATTTTGGTATAAATTCACTCCTCTTAGCGAATTTATAAAGGAAGAAATTTTTTCTTTGCTAAATTCTGAGCATTAGGTAATATGCTTCACAGGGAATATCTCACCTGATTCCCCCAAGAACTTACCAAATTGGTCCTGCAATTATTTTTTTTCTCTCTTTGGCAGAGGGGAAAATAGCGCATAAAAAAGCAGGGACCTCAGAGTGAGGCAAGTAGAAGACCCAGAATTTGGACTCCAGGAGTCCCACTTCAGAGTTTCTGCTTTTAATCCCTTTGCTCTTCTGCTCATTACCAAAGACCATAGCCATAACAAAAACAAAGATTTTAGGTACTTTTAAGTTGCTGCTTTGGGGCTGGGCATAGAGCTTAGCCGCACAGGAGCCTGCCTGGTAAGCACAAGGTTGTGAGTTTGATTCCCCATACAAAAAGAGAAAAAAAGCTCCCAAAAAAGGCCAGTGATGAGTTGCTGCTTTACCCAGAATCCAAGTATGTGAATGCTCAGTAACCACAGAGCCCTAGTTCGTTTCACCCAGTCATACAATAATGTTGCCAGGTGCTCTGAAAAAAATTAATTATCATATTCAAATAAGGGTGAGATCAATATTAAATATGCATATAATTAAAGAGAAAAATTTTTATTAGTATGTTTATAATACATAATAAATATTCATCTTTGAAGTTTTTTTAATAGACCTCTTAGAAATGATAATGCTCAATTATGTATTATAAATTTCTTTTTTTATTTTATTTTATTTTTATTTTTATTTTTTTTATTTTAGAAACATAAAAGTACAAAAACATATTGACAAACAGACACCCATTATCATAGAAAATAGTACAATCACAACTAATCTATAGACAAGGAGATATGGTCTCAACAGTAGTTGTTGCTTTATCCATTGATATCTTCGAATTGTAGATGTATGGAC
>PVLD010033763.1:0-13325 GCA_004027595.1 Dinomys branickii
TCTCAGAGAAATACGCCCAGTTCAAACTTCCCAGCCGAGGTTCCGGCATTCACGCTCACCAAGTCTGTCTCGAGCTGGTGGTGTTTATTAAGGAGGTTCGCTCCCTTGCTGCTCACCCGGTCGCCATCTTCCTGAGTTTCTCTCAGTTCTGTACTTTTTGACTGGGTATTTTATTTTGGGGAGGGTCTAATTTTTTTCAGGTCATTATATATCCTTGAATATTAGTCCTCTGTCTGTGGACTAGCTGACAGAAGTTTTTTTCCCCATTCTGTAGACTTTCTCTTCACTTTGTTAGTTATTCTTTTGCTATACAGAAGCTTTTTAATTTTATAATGCCATTTGTTGACTCTTGGTATAATTTCTTGTGCTACTGGGGTTCTGTTCAAAGAGTGCATGTACAGAGTACTTTGAAGATAAAGATACACACTGTAAAACAATTGTTATTTTCTTTTATTTGGTTATGAATTTTTTTCATAAAATAAAAATATAAAATTATGGAAAGCAAATCAGTTTTGAGTATTTTGTAACAAGTTTTTGCTTTGTTTTGTTTTTGCCTATGTTGTTATTATTTTTAAAATTCATTTTAAGATAAACAATTTAGTTGAGAGATGAAAAAAGCTATAAATTAAAGAGGATGAGATGACTCTAGGAGAAAAAATACAAGCTCAGTTTGAGTAGGTTTAGGAAGAAGTGGATGTTGGACTTCCAAGAAGAAATATATGCCAGGATGTGGCATCAAGCTAAAGCTCCTGGATTAGAGTTCTGTGGCCTTGGGATCCAGTGCTAAGTGAGTGATAACTGAAGCCAGGGTTACGGATAAGATCATCTACAGAGAGACAGAGACAGAGACAGAGAGGAAGGGACAGAGACAGAGAGAGAGAGAGAGAGAGAGAGAGAGAGAGAGAGAGAGAGAGAGATTTTCACCAGTATCCAGTACAGGAGTTGTTGCTACATGGACATCAGATATTTGTGGAACTGAATTTTTCAAGTATATTTTGTCATTGGTACAATGTTATTTGCTGACATAAGTATGATCCCAGAAACACTCATGTTCTATTCTGTGAATGATTCTTTTTCTTAAAATACATACCTGAATAATCAGTGTGTATTTTGGTTGAGGATTAAAGTTCTTGTCAGAGGATGTAGTGTTAAAACTTTGGCTCTGTCTTTAAGAAATTTTATTGAGTTTACTCCATGGATATTGTTTTTTCTTGTACTTTGGTGCTGCAAATTGTGAGCAAGATATTTCTGGGATAGGGCTGAAAGCATAAAAAATACAAGGAAGTAAAGAAGAGTTATTAACTCAAAATGTGAGAGCTAAAAGAGTCTTCAGGGATCATTTGGTTATAGTTTTTTTTTAAAGTTTATTTATTTATTTATTTATTTATTTATTTATTTATTTTGCGGTACTGGGGATCGAACTCAGGACCCTGCGCTTGCTAGGCAAGCGCTTATTCCACTGAGCTATATCCCCAGCCCCTAAAGTTTATTTTTGTTTTCCTGTAAAATCTCATTTTTCCAAAACAATCAGTACATAAAATCCCAATATGTAATACTGATAAAGTGTAGTTCAATGACTTTAAATTTATCCTATAAATTTAGATTTATAACAGTGATGTATTTTGAGCTAAGTTTATTTTGATAAACAAGTTCTAAAAAATTAAACTTGCTTGTTAGAGATGACAGCCACAATTATATTGGTCTCAGGATCCAATTTATTTGTTTTGGTTGTATTGTTTTAAAAATTATGAATCATACAATTTTTTGGTAAGTTGTAAGTATATTTTAAAATAAATTAGTTTAGAATCTTAGGACACTCATCAAATAAACTACCTATTCCTGTGAAATTGTTCCCTTAACTGGTATGTAGTGACCCTCTTTACTCTTCTGATCATTTTTGGCTTGAAGTTCACTTTCTCTGAAAATAGAATAGCTACTACTGGTTTGTTTTAGGTTCCTTTTGCATAGAATATTATTTTTTCATCTTTTGATATTTAGTCTGCGATTTCTTTTAGGTTAATGCGTCCCTTGTATACACCATACCATTGGAGTTTGCTTCTAGATCCATTCTTCCAATCTGTGTGTTTGTTGGGAAATTGAAAATACCCCTTAAGTGTTGTTTTTACTTTGTGTATTCAATCTATTAGATCTTTTGGCTTTGCTATCTTCACCATCTCTTTCTAGGATATTCTTGAGAAATTTTTGGAGAGCTCTTTGGTGGTTATGGATTTCTTTATAGTTCAGAAAGTGCACTTTGTGAACAAAGACAAAGTGTTCTTTGTCATGGAAATATCTTATTTTTTCATGTATTTTGAAGGATAGTTTTGTAGGATATATCATTTACATTGAAATTTTTTCTCTTAAGAAACGCTTTACTCCAAGCTCTCCTGGCCTTTAAGGCTTGTCTTGAGAAGTTTTCCAGAATTTTACTAGGTTTGACTTTGTAAGTGGTGATTTTTTTGTCTTCTTTAACAGGTTTTAAGATTTGATTCTGATGTTGGAGTTCAGACATATAGATTCAGGGACGTTGTGTTGTGGGCAGGTTTTTTCTGACCATATTTGGGCCTCTATATGCCTCACTTAACTGTATGTTAAATTCTTCCTTCATATTTGGGAAGTTGTCTGCTATTATTTCTGTATTTTTATGCTCTCTTCTGGTGTTTCACTAACTCCAGTTAGTCTTACTTTAGTCTTCTTTGCAACATCTAGGGGCTGTTGGAGCCGTTTGTTATGCCCTTCCTGTGCTCCTCAAGGCCGTTCTGTGCAGTGACTGGTCATCAGTGTCTGCCCTGTATTCTCGTTCTGACACTCTCTGCTCATATTGGCCACTTATTTGGCTCATACTTCTCTAACTTTTTAAAACATTTAAAATTTACTAGTACTGGTGTATCATACAAAATGTTTACTTTTTTGTGGTAGACTGGTTCATGCGCATAATACATTTTAATTCCTTTTCTCATCTCCTTTTACTTTTCTCTGTCCCCTCCACCCATCCCTTGATATTCTCCTTTATATTGTACATGTTGCCGTACATAATGTAGGGGAAGAGATCACTCTCAAAAGGGAAGGGATCAAGAGATGAAGGGAGGTGAGAGGGAGGGAAGGGATAAGGGGTGAAAAAAAGGAATTTCGATGTGTTATGCACATGTACCAGCACATAGTTTTAGTAGAATTTTTAATCTCCTGAATTTCTGTTTGGTACATTTTATAGACTCAAATTCATTGCTAACCTGGCTGTTCAAGTTTTGTGTCTTTTTTCAAGATTCTTTAGTTTTCTTAGTGTCTTGTAAACTTGGTGATCATTTTATTAGGTCCACTATCAATTCAGTTATATCATATCTTTTTCTTTCACTTACTAAGCACCTTATTGATTTTTGTTATCACCCCTGTTATCTATTCAGGTACTTTGGTTGTGTGGCTTTGATTTCCTCCTCTTTGCGTCATGGATAAGATTTGTGGAGTTGAGAGTTTTGGGGGGCATTTTTTTTTGCCTTGTCTTCTCATGCTTCTCTTGTTATTTTGTCTGTTTTTTTTGTGGGGGGAGTGTTGTGAAAGTTTGTAGGTTGATTATAATGGAAGGCTGTGGCCAGTATGAAGACCCATTTAGTTAGTGTCTGCATTTTGTTTTTCATTGTGGGTGTGCCTAACTGTAGTTCTTTGTTTCTCTCCCAAATCCAATCCTGTCTTGTTTTGATGTCTTCTTTGTCTGAAATTAATATAGTTACCCAATGTTTCTTTAGTTAATGTTAGCATGGTACATCATTCTCCACTCTTCACTTACCTCTGTTAATCTTTAAAGTTGGTCTCTTGATGAAAACATTTAAATTTTTTATGCTGTAATATTTTTCTTCTAGTTGATGTTCTTAGACAATTAACACTACAAGTGATAATTTATATTATTGAGTTGATGTGTGGCATTCTTGTAATTTTGTACTGAATTTCCTTTGGTTTACCATCTTTTCCTATTGCGTGCCTCCGGTGGTTTTAGTTATTTCATGATCCCATTTTATCTTCTTCCTCAGCACATCCTCTAATTGTGTTTTCAGTGGTTGCTCTACATTTACCATCTACATTCTAAACTGCTCTATTTTCCCTTCGATACTATTCTGCTTCCATGTAGTGTAGGTAACTTATGAGAAATTATTCCAAACTCTTTCCTCCAATTTTTGGAATGATGCTGTCAATCGCTTTACTTATCTATTTGCTATGATCAGTCAATGCAGTTTAGCATTTATTACTTTAAACAGTGAACTATCTTTTAGATCAGTTATCAGTAAGAAAAATAAGAGTCTTTATTTCATCTTCAATTACTCCTTTCTTCAGGCCTCTAATTTAGATCCAAGTTCATGAGGAGACTCTCCTCAGATTCTCCCCCTGAGAATACTGTTAGTTTCTAAATAGGAAGCCTATGAAAATATGACAGGAACCTCTAAGACTGAGGTCCCAGAAGTTAGTTTTCCATTTTCAAGCTGGTCCACTCAGTCTCAACGATTTCAACAAAATTACTATTTAAAGTTCCCACCACTCAGTGGCTTCAGCAGCTTTTGTTCCAGGTGAGTAGGTTATAGTTACTGTATATCTTTGTTTCTTCAGGTTTTGGAGTGCCCCCAAACCTCAGTTCTCTGAGGGGATCCAACAAAAAATCAATAATTTTTAAATTTCGCTTCATTATTTCTTTTAAAGAATGAATTAACAACAGCACTACGGGTATAAGCTGTCATTGATATGTTGAAAAATCTGCATTCAAATTAATTTTATATAAAAAATTTATCTTCAAAGAAAAGGGCCAAAAATGCAAATCCCCTAAACCCCTCCATGATTGTATATGTGCTTACATATCTTCCTCTGAGGAAAAGGATTAGTGTGATGGAATGATCACAAGGTCATTTACACTGATCATTTTTCATGGTTGGATAGTGAGGGACAAAAGAAAATTATTAGATTAGCTGTTATAATTTTTTGTTCTATTTTGGTTTTTGATCGTTATTTTGAAAAATTATATAGTTTTCCAGGACCATTTATCATTTTGTTCATGAATAAAGATGATAAACCTTTAAAAGTAGGTGGGTTCTAAATGCCAGGCTAAGAAACATGACCTTTATCTGAAAGTAAATGGGTGGTACTAATGAATTTTGAGCAGGGAGAATATAAAATTTGAATTCTGCTTCAGAAAACTTATTTAACTGATGTGTGTTAAATGGGATAGAATATTGAGGAACTCCTTTAAGAGACTGTCAAAATAATAACAGTGGTGTTATCTGTTTGTATAGTACATTATAAATTATTAAGTATACCCACTTATATTAACTTAGTAATTTTTTTAGACTGCATTGTGATTTGGGAAGATCAGAGTTTTACTTTACATTTGGAAAGTTAGACACTGGCTGTAAATTTAAAAATATACTTTGTATTAGTCAGTTTTCTTGTACCTGGCTCACAATACTCCACACCCACGATTGAAAGGTAGAGGATGTAATTTGGCTCATAGCCCTAGGGGATGTAGTTCATGGTTGTTTGGCTTCAAAGCAGAAACAGCTCAGCCCAATGATGTAGTGGAGAAAATTTGCTTAGTTCAGGGTGGCCACAAACAGAGCAGCAAAGTGCCAGAGTAGAAAGAAGAAGGAATCAGCTACAGATCCCAAGCCTACTTCTTCATGTTTCTCTCCAGATAAGCCCAGAGAAATGCTTTACTAATCCCCTTGTGGTTTTAAAGCCAGTGAAGTAGAAACATCTACCTTATTCATCATGTGACTTAGCCATGTCGTTCATACTGCCCTGTAGCTTCTGTATGAATACAAAAAATGCGGTTCAGCATTCTTATGAATCTGGAGTTTATAAAGTATTTTTCTGGAGTAATATCAAGTTTATAATGATATATTTGAACAGAAATTCATATAAAATCCAAACAAATTTGAATACATGGTAAAAGTGATTAAATAGGGGAATGTGGGAGACATAATTAAAAATGTATTTCATCTTGAGATTTTATTACATCATGTAGTGGTTATCAAATCCCTATTTTGTGGATAAGGAAATCGAATTTTAAAGAGCAACACTGCAAAAGTCACATAACTTTTCAAAAGGCATAGCTGATATCTGGACCTGGTTGTGTTTGATTCTGTATTTGACACCATATTTCTTCCTGTGAATGACTGAGGTGATATGTCCTTTTGACATGGCTTCTCCTATTGGATATCTTTTGTAAGGAATGACACTGTAGGGAGAGGAGTGTTAAGCACGTTCGTATGCTGTCCGCATTCATTTGCCTCCCCACTGTGGGCAGCACCATCAGCAGGCTGTTTTCGTCTGTCAACAACGTCATGGTCTAGTTCAGCTTTAGAGAGCTGCCTCAGAAATCCAACACAGGTGCACCACAACCTACATTCTTCCTTAGCCAAATGCTGCCTCCTTTCCCTTCCTTTGATGGTATTGATCCTTAATAAATGTCTTATTCCGGAGCAGGTTAACACCTACTTCTGAAGAAACCATTTTGTTCTAGTCAGTTTAAGAAATATTTTAAGTAAGCAGACAGCAGGTAGGGATTTGGTAATTGGATCGATCACCACCTCTTTGGCAGTGAAGTCCCCATCAGTCACTACAGGTAGATCATAAACATCCTTTGGCACCACGTGACATTCTGATTCTCACCAGTGTGACTGCGGGGCTGTGACAATGGAACAAACTGTACTTTTGATTGTAATGTATTAGGCGTTTGTGAGGCATGAAGGAAATATTAAGTACAAGGGTAATGTTACTGGTGTGTTACAGAAAGATAGTGAAAACTGAGCTTGAGTAACGTGCTCAGCCAGGTCCTTATCACCGCATCACTGAGGCCCTTATTTTCATCAGCAAAGGAGTAGAGAAATACAAGGACTGATCCTAGGAAATTGGAATGGATCTTCTTAGAGGCAGTTAAATGTCCAGCTATGATGGCATCTTAGGCCAAGATAAGAGACCCTATTGGGAAAACCTAGGACCCTGGTGAAAAAACTATATATATATATATATATATATTGGGGGGCACTGGGAACTGGGGCACTGGGGCACTGGGAGTCAAACTCAGGCCCTTGCACTTGGCAGGCATGCACTTATGCTGCTGAGCTATATTCCCATATCCGTGAAAAATATTTTTATATGTTAGAAATCTCAGAATCTTCTGAGCCTGCATAAAAAGTTCAGTGTTCCTATGAAGAATCAGAGTATTTTGAGGAGTCTAATTCCAGGCAAAAGTTCTATGTGTGACTTTTCAGATCCAACTCAAGGCAAGTAAGAAGCTTTCCCTGGGAAGAGTCTGGCAGGAGTTTCCCTGCCCATCTGACATGTGCTGCACAGCTGCTATATCAGACTTGTAGGTGAGAGTCACAATCAAGAACTCATTCAGGACCAGCCATGTTTATCTTCAAAGGTGCCTCCAACAAGCCTCTTTGGGGTGGGTGTTTTTATGCAAAGGGCTTTGACTGAAGCATTTTGCCTAAGTACTTGTCTACTCCTAGCCCTTCTGCTCTTCCTCACTCTGGCTAATGAATCCATAAAGACATAAGAAGCTTTTGTTCAGGTCTCCTTGACAATGAGATTTCTTATCCCATATGTATACATCTGCTTGAACAAAACTTGCCATTTTGTGGAAAGATATTAAACTCTGAAGACAGTACCTCTTTCTATCTTTCAAATAGTTTTGACTTTTTACTTAGTTTGGTGCATTGTTCCAATTAATCAACTTGGTAGTTAATTGCAGACAAAGTTTACGCAGTGAGCAGTGTGTTCTCAAAGAATAAGAAGTGTTCTGTGGGGCTTCCACTAATGAGGCTTTCTTAGTGTGTTCCAGTGAGTTCTTTTTTTTTATGGACACAAATATCCTTAAAGGAATTTAGAGTGGGGAATGTGACACATACCCAACTGGTCTTATGACGGTTCTAACTGATAATTTTGTATTTTAACAATACAGAATTTTAAAACCAGATGATAGGAAATTAACAGTGGTTGCCATATTACCTGTTATTATCTTCAAAGTAGTTGCTCAGCTGTAAATTCTTTACAGAAACTTTTAAAAAAACAATCATCAATTTATTAACACAGTTGCCTTAGGCATCTGTGGCAGTGACTTCAGTCTCTCCTGGCTCCATACTGATGGAGGTACTCTGCTTAATAGCCTCAGAAGGGCTGTGCGAGTCAGCAGACCGCTTCCCGACCCACTGGTTCCTCCGCTGCAGGGAACAGTGGCGAGTCAGGAACAGAGGGGATGCATCAGAACCCGGAGCACCCACAACCACCGCTTCCCACAGAAACTTTTAGTCCGAGGGGACCCTTGGTCTTTCTCCTTAGCCTCTGACTTCACAGCCAATTCATCTTCAGAGTCAAATAAATTCTCTAGAGCAGAGTAGATGAGCAGTGCAAAGGTCTTACGTACCTGTACCAGGATAAAATCAACGGAGGCCTAGGACAGTCTCTCAAATAAAAAGCCAAAATCCCATCTGCATTTGATATCCTTGGGCTGGTTTTCAGCTGAAACCTGTTGACTGAAGAGAATCCATTCCTCCAAAGGACGGAATGTAAAATACCACAGCTATTCTGCACAGTTGTTTCTCCCATGTTCCTCGAAGGAACCAGTGGTCTTATACTTAGGCAGTGCTCGCTGGGGTGGGGGGAGGAGCTGCACAGATATTTGAGAACTATTTGACACAGGATTAAAATTAATACTGATATCCAGAGAGCAAGGGATGTTCTTGGAGTGAGGGCATATGAAGTCCAGCTAACGAATGATGTTGAGGAAGTTCTGAATGAAAGTGGCTCCACTGGGTCCCCTCAGCTCTCCAGTTCTAAACGTCAGTCCCCAAACTGGACTGAGAAAGTTTGCAGTACAGAGTCAAATTCCTGCCTACTTTAATTAGGTCCTTAAATTCTGCAGTAATAACTATCATAACGGGAAGGTCTAAGTGACAACTTATGCAATTCTCCCTGCTGCTGAGCCCATTAATAAGCAAAAACAAGGGGCTGGGGATATAGCTCAGTGGAATAAGCGCTTGCCTAGCAAGCGCAGGGTCCTGAGTTCGATCCCCAGTACCGCAAAAAAAAAAAAACAACAAAAAAAAAACTTAAAAAAAAATAAGCAAAAACAATACTGCATCTTGGGTAACAATGGAAAGTGCAAATTCACACTTCGAAGAACTCCAAGAATGATTAAAGTATGTTATATGCATGTAGAAATATGCCAAAATGGATACGTTATTTTGTGTAACTAACATGAACTAATTTTAAAAGAAGAATGCAAGGGCAATTGTCTTCATTTTATGTAAGCCCCATTCACTGTGTCTCCTGTAGGAACAGCTCTCGGGAGGGAACAGGAGACTACCACAAATACAGCTAAGCAATACGCAGTCTGGCTGCTGGGAAAATGTACATCTTTGCTAAAGCAAGTCAGTACGGCTTTAAGCCTCATCGCAGCACGTGCTTCTGGAGAAGCCGCGTTATGGTAGAAAGATATTGGTTATTTGTGTTCTCATTTCACAGGGGATGCTGATGCAGGGAAATAATGGAGTTTAAAAAATCCATCCTCTTTCGTGACTTCTAGGTGTTAAAACCAATGTGCAGATCCCCCCAACACAATCCTGGCTTTTGTATTTCACGCTGATCATTCATAGTCACTTTATGGGTATGTTATGTATGAAATGCAGAATGCATTAAGTATCAATACTGAATTGTCAGAAAAATGTAAACCTTAACTAATTTGTAGGACATTGAATGTATCCTGTTTTGTTTCAACATTCATTGTTAATCTTATATGTATATTACCTTATTACTGGATTTATTCTCTTCAAAATGGTAAGGAAAAAGTTATGCTAACACAAGGTGCTTCCTGTGCTTTGGGAGCCAAAGAAAACCACATACTGTACTGTACTGTACTATACTGCACTGGGGCTCTGGATAGGAGCCAGAGGGGCAGACGTGCTAATCATCAAGGAATCTACCATCTCTCACTTAATTCTCTGAATGAAGCATAACATTTAATGCCTGAGCAGTCATTATGCCTGAGCTGTAAGCATGGTGGACAACTTGTATTTAATCTTTAGTTAGAGTTACCACATTATCTAATGACCTACTAAACTTTCCATCTGTGTAGAATATCGCATATTTCCTGACATTTGGCTGTTTCAATTTTGATGCTTTTACTTCGGTATGTTTTTGATGATTCTCTTTTGAAGGTTTTCTCTTTCCTCTGCCAGTAACAATGGCAATGGTCATCTTGCTGAATAGTTTTTTTTTTCACTTGTTTCCCTAAATAAGGGTCCTCAAAGAAGAACTGCTTTGGGACTGAAAGTCCCTCATGATCCCTGAGTTGTTATTGTGTCGGTCTGAGAAGGGTGCTTATCTTGAGTCATCCACCCAGAGATGACACTTTTCTAGTTTACAAAAAGACATTTTATATACTAACAGTGACTGGCCTTGAGTTGGCTCAAGCAACCAATGTTGGTAGTTAATATTACTCTTTTTAATAATAAAAATGAATTAGGCATTTATAACTCCTAACTCAAGACAGTTTTATCCAATGAGCAATATCTTAAAAATATGTTAAGAGACTGGTTTTCCTCCCTCAGTCTTTTCTGTATAATATTTACATTTTATTAGTTTATTTCCAATGAAATGTTAGCTTCTAATTTCATAGAAGCTTCTAATTTCATAGTTTCTTTCTTGGGCCTTTCTAGATTATTCCAGCTCTAGCACTGGAAATAACAGAATTTTACAAGTAATTTACTCTTTTTCTTGTAAACTATAAGCTCAAATATACATATATTAAATATCTAGATATTCCAACTTGAGCAATGATGGTATCAGGCAGATGGGGGTGAAAGGCTAACAGGTATTAATTGTAAGGGAAGTTGACACCTGTCACTTTTCACCTCCCAATCCCCTGAAGCTCTAGGTCAAAACATGCTAAATGTAAATCTGCATGAGAAGAAAGCTTTTAACTTGTTAGTACATAGAATAGTGCCAGCACACTGCAGGTACTCAATAAATATTTGCAACTTCAATGAATATAGTAGAGCCCTTTAAATGTTATGCTTCAAACTTGAAAAAGTTAATTTTATAAGTCATGTTTTCATTATTCTTTCTATTTGTCCTATAAAGACCAAGCATCACTATAGCAGCTTGGTCCTGCTACATGTCAAGGGATATGAGCAATATAGCATTTATTATAAATGATTACTATAAGTAATAAATTTAATTATATGAAATAATGTGTGTTGCAGGCATTATATCTGGTACTTTTTCATCTCTGGTAAAATATAGTACATATAATAAAATAATAATCTAGATTTTATGTAATAGTTACATTTTACTTTGTGGCCAGCTGTGGTGGCACATTCTATAATCCCAGCACAGGAGAGGCTGAGCCAAGGACAAGCAGTGGGTGTTCGGAGCCAGCCTGGGCTTCATGGTGAGTTCAAGGCCAGTCTAACTACACAGTGAGACTCTGTCTCAAAAATTTTTTTTACTTTGTTTTCCCTCTTGTTTTCTTTGTAAAGATAGTCCATATCTGAGTGATGATTGTACAAAACAAGCAAACATTTTTACTATATATTTTGTAATGTATTTTGTTGTATCTAATATTTTGGATGCTTTTAAATACAGTATAAAGTGAAAATGCTTTCCAATATTGGTTTAAGTAAAATAGAATGAGATATTTCTAATAATATTTTATTGTAATAATTGAAGCAGAATGATGAGTTGGTAATATTGTGCATTCAGGAGTGCAAACCAGTGTTGAGTTGAGAAACATTGCCTATAATTACTTTTCTAAATGAAAGAAATATGGATAGCATAGTGGCTATATGTTCTGATTATTAGAATATAAGTAATAAATCAATATGTCAATATTATGCTAAATATTAAAAATATCTATATTTCCTGAATTTAAGTAATCTATCACATTACCAGTCATGTAAATCTGGACAGAGTAAAGATTTGTTTCAGATACTAACACTCAAATTAAATGATTTTAAAAATTTTATCCAGAAATAGAAGGTGGACTTGCTTTGAAAGGAACAGTTAATGCTTACATTTTTTTCATGACCAATTTTTCATGCTTATATTTGCTAATCTGAACGACTAATTTGAAGAAAACAATATGCCATATAACAACCATTGTTCAATTCCTAAAAAAAGGACTTGCCAATACACTGCAGGTGGGGCATTTCTTCTTGTTTGATAGGTTATAAAAAATATGACATTTTAATTAGTATATGCTAATTGTTCAAAATTATGGGTTTAATTATGACAATCCATATGTGCATATACATTCTTAGATCACATTTCAGCCCCATTGTTCTCCCATCCCTCTGTCCTGTCCCCGTTTATCTCAAGAAGAAAAAGGAGAAGGAGAAGAACAAGAAGGAAGAGAAGGGGCAGGAGGGAGATGAAGAGGAAGAGGAGGAGGAAGGAGAAGAAGAAAAGGAAGCCATTGCTCACAGAAAGAGGGAATATGTGAGATTCTGTTTTTCAAATGAGGCAGTGCATAGAGACAGGTCTGGATGTTTACTATGAAACAAGTCCATACTCATGGAAGGTTATGTCTTATCTGTAGAATACATTCTTTATAGACCAGTTTTGCCATCTGCTATGTCAAATATAAGAAAGAAAAATGTCATTACTAAGACCTCTACACAATTCAATAAGCTGTTTTGATTGGATTTTACTTTGAATTAAATCCCAATTTTAATTTCAGCAATAAGTACATTGTTTATTTATTTACTTATTTGTCAATAGTTCTATCCTGTTTCTACAACTAAGAATCCATAACAATCCTATTTCTTCTATATTTGTGAAAATAATTTCAATGGTTTAATCTAAGAGAATATTATTTCTCAAAGCATCATAAGAATGCATTCACTAATAGCTGTAATGGAAAATGATACAGCCATGAAGAAGCCATGATACTGTCCAGAAGAAAGTTTGGGCAGTTTCTTTCCCTTTCACAACGTCTGTTGTACCTTTTGGATTTTATTTATTTATTTATTTATTTAAAAAAATAAAAGCACAAAAACATATTAACGAACAGACACAAATTAGCATAAGAAATAGTACAATCAAAACTGATTTACAGACAAGGTGACATGGACTCAACAATGGTTGTTGCTTTACCTATTGATATCTTCTAAGTGTATATACATGAACACAGATAGAGACATACAAAATTGGTCCGACAGTTAATCATCTCAACAACAGAAAAACACAAAAAACAAAAAAACCAAAGACAAAAAAAAAAAAAACCAATAGTTGCTGCTTTGCATATTGATATCTTCGAAGTGTGTGTTCAGGATAACACATAC
>PVLD010033764.1:0-13337 GCA_004027595.1 Dinomys branickii
AGAGAGCCCCACGCATGCTGCTCCCTAAATCCCAGGCCAAGAGAGTTCAGAAGAGGAACGCCACCAACCAGGGCCGGAAGAGGTCCAGCCAAGACCAGTGAACTTCAGCCTCTGAAGATGATCATAGAAGCTCAGTGCCTGAGAGGCCACAGGGCTCCGTATAATTGGAGAAGGGGCTTACGGTCTGTGTACCACCATTGAGCAGTTGACTTAGTCCCGAAGTTTTACACCAACACTTTGCAGTGATGGTGTGATAAATCGTACCTCTGTGAACCTGCAAATGGGTGTCTGTGGGTTCTCTGGATGCTGTGGTGAATACACACCTCTCAGAGAAACAAACACAAATGGCAAATATGTGAAAAAATGTTGAACATCATTAGTCATTGGAGAAATGCAAATTAAAAAAACACTGAGATTTCACCTTACCCCAGTGAGAATGGCTGTCATTAAGAAATCAACCAATAACAAATGCTGGCGAGGCTGTGAAGAAATAGGAACTCTTCTCCCCTGCTGGTGAGAATGCAGGCTTGTGAAACACTGTGGAAATCAGTTTGGAGATTCCTCAGCAAACTAGGTCTAGTTGTCCCATTCAATCCAGCTACTCCCTTTCTGGGTGTTTTCTCAGATTTGAAAACATCATGTCACAGCAATATATGTGCACCCATGTTCATAGTGGCACAATTTGTAATTGCTAAATTGTGGAAGCAATACAAATGTCCATCCACTGAGGGTTGGATTAAAACATTGTGGTACTTTTATATTATGGAGTATTACTCAGCTATAAAGACAGACAAACTCGAGGCTTTTATAGGTACATGGTCACAATTAGAGACCATACTCATAAGTGAAATAAATCAGACTTGCATGTGTGAGCAATGTATTGTCTCACTAGTGTAAGAACCTGAAAGAGTGAATAAAAACTGAGAGGTTTGATAGACATTGTGAAATGAAATTAAAATGCTCAGAAGTAATTGGTAACTGGGGTGTTGGCAAAGAGAAGGGAAAGAAAGGGGAATTATGTATGTATGTATAAACAGGATAGCTAACAGTTGTACTACTATCTTCTATTGCTTTACTGAAAGGAACAGTTTATGATTACTTGCATGATCAGTATTGCATGTCCCTATTTGTTTTCCTGATAATCCACTTTAAAGTTATTAATACGTAATACAACAACTATTGATAATTTCTTCACACTTTGTAACTCTGTATTATTTGTATTGCTCTTATGTTATTTTGTAAATGGATGTCTGTTTTTTAATATGTTTTCTTCCTTCATACTTAAAAAAATAGAAAAACTTTGGAAGACTATTGTGAGCTGTAGTAAGAAGTTATAAATAAAACATTTAACAACACAAGTGAATTAATAGTAATCACTGTAAACACTCTGAAGAAAGAGTGCACTATGGTTCCTATTAGGGACACCTACCCTGGTTGAGGGGACAGTGGTTGAGTGCTGCTTAGGAAGGTCTTAGAAAAAAACAGGAGAATCTGCATTTAATCTGTATTGAAATGAGAGCTGGAGTGTGTTAGACACCTGTGTACAAAGGTGATTCCTGTACTGATGAGTTAATTGAGATGAACATTGACCAGTTCTGTAACTGTGAAAATTGGAAGCAAATTATGGTGGAACAATATAAAACAAGTACTTTACTGTGAATATTAAATTTAAAACACTATCACAAATGCTTTTGTGCAAGTTTTCATACTGTGTTCCAATTCAAATGCTCAGTGTTATGGTTTGTGTGTAGATGTTCCCCCAAAGCCTCATGCAGCCAGAGTTTTCTTAAGAGGTGGCTCAATGTAGAGCTGTGATTGATTAGTATGGCACTGCTGGGATTCAGGTTGCTGAGACAAAAGTGAACGACTGCTGTATCAGTCTACTGATTGGATTGGCAGTGCTATAATCCTGACAGACTGAATACAACATAAAAAGGGCTGAAAGAGTTTCTCTCTCTCTCTCTCTCTCTCTCTCTCTCTCTCTCTCTCTCTCTCTTATTCTCTCTCTGCTTTTTCAGTCTTCTGTTGCCATGAACTATTGTCCCTCTGCCATGTGCTACTCTGCCTTAGAGCCAGGCAATATGGACTGAAAACTCTACACACTGTAAGCTAAATGAAACTTGCCTTCCTTAACTTTACACATCAGGCATCAAACATTAGGGCAGATATTAATGCAACTGAGCCAAAGAAAACTCTACAAAAAATAAGTCCATCAAAGAGTATGTTCTTTGAAATAATAAATAAAATTAATAAACCCCTAGCCAACCTTAACAAAAAAAAAGGAAAGAACTCAAATTCTTGCAAAAAGGGGTGAAAAGGATGAAATCACTAAAGATCCTACAGAAATTCAAAAGATTGTTAAAACCTACTTTGAAAATCTTTACTCCCATAGGAAAGAAAACTCAGAAGAAATGTACAGATTCCTAGAAATGTATGAATTACCAAGGTTGAGACAGGAAGACATAAAAATCCTGAACAAACCAATATAAATTAGTGAGACTGAAAATGTCATTAAAATCTTACTGACAAAAAAAAAGCCCAGGCCCTGATGGATTCGCTGCAGAATTCTATAAAACATTCAGAGAAGATTTAATGCCCATACTCCTCAAACTCTTCAATGAAATTGAAAAGGAAACAATTCTTCCTAACTCATTTCTGGAGGCAAGTATTATACTGATAACAAAACCCAGGAAAGACTCAACCAAGAAAAAGAACTAGAGGCCAATCTCCCTAATGAACATAGATGCAAAGATACTCAATAAAATACTAGCAAATAGAATGTGGTGAATCACAAGGAAAATTATACACCATGACCAGGTTTGATTCATTCCAGGAATGCAGGGATGGTTCAATACTTGCAAATCAATTAATGTAATACACCATATCAATAGAGCCAAAGACAAAAACCACATGATCATCTCAATAGATGCAGAAAAAGTTTCTGATAAATTCCAACATGCATTCATGTTAAAAACCCTAGAAAAACTAGGAATACATGGCCTTTACCTCAATCTGATCAAAGCCATCTATGAGAAACCAACAGCCAACATCATACTAAATGGACAAAAACTGAAAGCTTTCACTTTAAAGTCAGGAACAAGACAAGCATGTCCATTGTCACCACTCTTATTCAACATAGTTCTGGAAGCATTAGCCACAGCAATTAGACAAGAGAGAGAAATAAAGGAATAAGAATAGGAAAGGAAGAAGTAAAACTATCACTATTTGCAGGTGATATGATACTTCACATGGAAGACCCAAAAAACTCCACAAGAAGACACCAAGAAATAATTAACAAATTCAGCAATGTAGCTGGATACAAAGTCAACACCCCAAAATTAATAGCATTCCTATACACAAACAACAACAGACTGAGAGAGAAATTAAGGAAACCATATGTTTTATAATAACGTCCAAGAAATTGAAATATGTAGGAATCCATCTAACAAAAGAAGTAAAAGATCTATTCAGTGAAAACTACAACTCTGAAAAAAAAAATCAAAGAGGATTTCAAGAAATGGAAAAACATTCCTTGCTCATGGATAGGAAGAACCAACATTGTGAAAATGGCCATATTACCAAAATTGTACAGATTCAATGCAATTCCTATTAAACTACCATTAGCCTATCTCACAGATCTAGAGAAAAAAATTCCTTAAATTCATCTGGAACCAGAAGAGACCCAGAATAGCAAAAGTATTCCTGGGTAACAAGGAGAGGTCAGGGGGAATCACAATCACTGACCTGAAATTATACTACAAAGATACTGTAATAAAATTAACCTGTTACTGGCTAAAACACAGACCTGAGGACCAATGGTACATACAGGAAGAAATAGCCACAACCGTAAACACACTCAGCCACCTAATATTTGACAAAAGTCCCAAACAAGCTCACTGGAAGAAAGATAGCCTCTCTAATAAATGGTGCTGGAAAAATTGTCTTCCCTCTTGCTGAAGAGTGAAAATAGACCCAAGTCTATCACCATGCATCAAACTCAAGTCAAAATGGATCACAGATCTCAATATTAAAACAGAAACACTAAGTCTATTGGAAGAGAAGTTAGTTAAAAATCTTGAAGACATAGGAGTAGGCAGAGAGCTCACAAACAAAAATCAAACTGCAAGGGAAACCCTTCAAAGAATCAACAACGGGGACCTCATCTTACTGAAAAGTTTTTGCACATCTAAAGAAATCACCAGTAGAGTAAAACGAAAACCCTGAAAACTGGTAAAAAATCCTAGCTTGTTATCCCTCAGACAAAGGTCTTCTATCTAGAACATACAAAAATTTAAAAAGATGAACCACTCCAAATTCAAAAGCCAATCCAGAAATGGGCATCTGAGGTGAATTCACACTTCTCAGATAAAGAAATAGAAATGGCAAATAAATATATGGGAGAATGTTCTACATCTTTAGTCATTTGAGAAATGCAAATTAAAACAACACTGAGATTTCATCTCACCCCAGTAAGAATGACTAGCATTATGAAATCAACCAATAACAAATGCTGGCGAGGCTGTGGAGAAATAGGAACTCTTTTGCACTGCTGGTGGGAATGCAGACTGGTGAATCCACTGTGGAGATCGGTTTGGAGATTCCTCAGCAAACTAGGTCTAGAGGTCCCATACAACCCAGGTATTCCCGTTCTGGGTATTTTTCCAGAAGATCTGAAAGCATCATATCACCATGATATATGTGCACCCATGTTTATAGCAGCACAATTTGTAATAGCTAAATCGTGGAAGCAACCCAAATGTCCATCCACAGAGGACTGGATTTAAAAAAAAAACTTTTGCATTTTTATATAATGGAATATTACTTAGCTATAAAGACAAACTTGAGCCTTTTATAGGCAAATGGTCACAATTAGAGACCATCCTCATAAGTGAAATAAATCAGATGTGCATGTGCAAGCAACATATTGTATCACTAGTGTAAGAACCTGAACGTGGGAATATAAATTAGGAGGTATGAAAAGAAACTGCTCAAAAGTGAAGAGCAAATGGGATGAGGGGAAGGAGAAAAGGAAGAAAGGGATAATTATGTATGTATGTATGTGTATGCAGGATGGCTAACATGGTTGTACTACTTACTGGCTTATGTTGCTTTATTGTAAGGAAGAGTTAATGATTAGTTGTTTGATCAATCTTGTATGCCTATATTTGTTTTCCTGAGCATACACTTTGAAGTTATCAATATGTAATACACAACCATTGTTAATTCCCTGTCACCTTGTCTGTAATTCAGTTTTGATTGTACTGTTCTTGTGCTACTTTGTGTCTGCCTGTTAGTTTTTGCTCTTTTCCTTTTAAAATAAAAAAAAGGAAATGACAAATCCCAGTAACTCCTATCCAGGAGGTTGATCTGGTGAAAACCATAACACCAAGGATAATGACAGAAGTACAGCAGGATTCAGCCTCAAAGGAAAACAAACAACTGAAAAAGACCAAACAACAACAACAAAAAATGGCATCATGCTCCTTAGAAAAAGAGTCTTCATAAATAAAAGTACTAAATTCAACTATGTACTGACTAGACATATTTAGTTAATTGCACTGTGGCCTTCCCAGGTAATATATTTTTCTTTAAGAAACTTTAATAAACACATTAACATTTTTATTCATAACAACTTGAAATTACCCATTGAAACATTAAATATGAGCTGATATCATGAACCCAAAAGACTCTGTTATAGCTAAAGTTATAAAAGAAACTACTGTAGTGATTGAGAAAGTTAGACTACAACCAATTATGTTTAACCTTTAATGTAACAATTGTAAAACTTACTATGACTCAGTAGTGGCTGATTAGAAGGTTTAGTTGTCAGTGCCAAGTAAGAAGTGTCTAATCTCTCCCAATATTAGAACTGCAGTATTCAAAATACTTTGCAAATAGCTTCCATGATTAACTGGGCACTTATTATTGACTTTAACAAAACTATCATAGAAAATTCTCCTTAGGAGATAAATTATGCTTTTCTATAAAGGAATGGAGTCTTTAAACGCAGGTCTGTGGTGCCTATGGAAATTCAATCTGAATAAAATAAGAGGCAAGAAAGATCTGGTCATACTATATTCTATGATAAAAGTAACTATACCCTGTGATTCCACTGTTCAGGGCCTTCCTTTTTATTCTCATTCCAGGTGAGATTTGATATCATCAAAATTATTAAATCTCTATGAGCCCTTCCTCAGAGATTTGAGGTCTTCCTTCTGAAATTTAAGGTTACTGCTTTCATAATTTATCTTCAAAGATTGTATCTTGCATTCTCACATCTGGTAATGTGAGTAAATTTGTTGAAGATTACAATGTGTAATATAACAACCACTGTTAATTCTGATCATTTTGTTTTAAAACCCTGTATCATTTTTAATGTTTTTGCTTTGTTTTGTTTTTGTCTGTGATATTGGTATTTTGCTATTTTCTTTTTTACTATTCTCTTTAAAATAAAAAAATTAAAACATTTTATGTCACCCTAAAAAAAGAATATAAAGAATGTGAATGGCTAAAATCCTGAAGGGTCTTTTGTTGGGCTACCTTTATGGTAAGTTGTTATTTGTTTTTGTTTTAGAATTGGATTCATCTTTCCCTCATTAAAGGCTCTTCTTGCTTCAACTGTTGTTGACGCCTGCCAGTTATGCTGTTTCACGATAGAATATGAGTGTGGGCCCCGTGAGGTATCAAAAGTCTAACTAAATTATCAACTATTTGAATACTGTCACTACTTCAGATAGTTCATAGCCAGCATATTATGCATAAGTGCATCCAAGTAAAAATAACCTAAATTTTAAAGCAAAAATAGTCTTTACCCAAAGCTTTCTCTCACATTCCCACCATTGTTCTAGTTTTCATGACAAATATATTCAATCAAAGTTAATAGGGATACAAAAATGTACTATGTTCCTTAATATAGGCCATTACTCCATATGATAAATGAAGGTCATTGCGTTATCCACCTCTGTAGATCCTGCTCCTGCAAGTATCTCTTCTGAGGAGCTAAGAATTGTGATTGAATTTATGAGTAAGAGTTTTCTCTTACTGCTTTGTCTTTGTTGAAGTGATGAGAGATTAAATACATGTTAAGAATTTAAAACATAGTTATAAGTCTTTATAAGAAATTTATAATATAAACAGTATCTTATTTTATAGATAAAGAAAATGAAGTTCAGTGAGAATGCTTTGCCCAATGTCATTTAACCAGAAGAGGCTGGGAAGGGATATACACTAATGGGGTCCCCAAAGAGATACTACATTTCATACTAGTGATACCCAAATTATATATTTTTTTATTTTCTGTCTTGTACTTTTGATATTGAGTGTAAGAAACCATTGCTTAATCCAAGGTTACCAATACTTACTCCTATTTGCTTTGAAAGTTTTACACTTTTCACTGTCATGGTTAAGTTAGGTCTTCAATGCATTTTCAGGTGATTCTTGCATATGTTGAGGTCCAAGTTCATTTTAATACATGTGGATATTCTGTACAAGTTAATTTTATATGGATAATAAATCAAAACTTAATGGCTTAGAACAATAATCATTTGTTGCTCACAAGTCTTGGGCCTTCTGTGCAGTTGAGGTCCTGGCTAACTTGCCTGATCTCTATAATGAGCTGAAGGCTGTCTTAAAATGGTATTATGGTTTAAATATAAAATGTGTCTCAAATGTGTCTTCTTTGGAGGTGTGGCCTGCTTGGAGGGAGTGGGTTATTGGGGACATGACCTGGAAAGATACATTCTTGTCTCTGATTCCTCATTACAATATCTCTCTGTGCTTCTAGGCCACTATGCAATGAACAGCTTTCCTTCACCATAAATTCTGCATGCCATCTCTACATTGGAGCTAGCCGATCATGGATTGAATTCACTGTAACTGTGAGGTAAAATAAACCTCTCCTCCTTTAAGTTTTAGGTGTTCACTATTTTTTCCCAAAGACAAAATATTAACTAACACAGCAAAACTGGTAACCAGAGAGAGGTATTCCTCTGACTACACCTGACCATGTGGTTTAGAAACCTTTGCAACAGGTTTGCAAAAGGAGTTTGGAAAGTTTGGAGATGTAGGCTGGAGAACAGTGGAATGTTGCACAGTGTTTGATATATAGTTCTGGTCAGAGCTCCTAAGATCAGAATGTTGACAGGAAAGCAGAGAGTAAAGTCCAGGCTCATGAGGTTTCAGCTGAGAATGAGGACTCTATAAACAATTGAAATACAAGCCATGTGTATTATTGTCTGGCAGAAAAAATATTTTGCCCATGACCTGAGCCTTTGTGGATGACTAAAATTAAAGGCAGCACACTAGCTAAATTGGCAGAGGAAATTTGAAGGCAGCCCAGTGTTCAGGCTGTGTCAATCAGGAACAAAAAGTGGAGCCAAATGATGTGAACATATTTTTCTGCAAATAAAACACCTATAAAGTTAAAGCAAAAGATAGTGTGGTTGCAGGAAGAATTAGCACTAAAAAGAAGCCAAGTACTTTGCATCAAGAAAACAGGAAAGATGGCTTGAAGAAATCTCAAGAATTGCCCAGATCCCACATTTGAAGGCTCAAGAGTGCAAAACTGTAATGATTTCACTAGAAAAGAAAGTTTGTCAGTCATCTGATCAAGAAGAGCTTCGTAGGGAATTGTTTCCCTGGGATTAATTTCACTGTCTCAGACATCCAGGCACTCAGTGGTGGCTACAGCTGTGGTAGAGGGAATCCAGGTTACTGCTCCAACTAGAGAGAGACTTTTATGGCAACCTTATATGTTGCAGGTTTTTCACATACACAGAATTCAAGAGTTGTAAAGTCATACATGCTTCTGACCAGATTTCCTAAGAAGGTCTGGGAAACCATGCAGTGTGGTCCTGAGATAGCAGTTTATAAAGCTGTCCAGTGAAGCTGAAGGAGCAGTGGAGACTCCAGAAATCTGGAGAAACCAGGGACATGGAACATGTGGTAAGGAAAACTGTAACAGCAAACAGACAGACAGGCCATTTGGTTTGGGCCACCCAAACGCTCTGAAGTTTGCATTTTACCAAAGATGGCAGACTTGAAAATTTATGGTTTAATGTTTGTACTTCTAGGTTTCAGTCTTTCTATGATCCCATTCTCTTGTATCTGCCCATTTGTGCCTTTTGGATTGACAGTTTATCCTGTGCCAGTGTATGTTGAAACATTTACCTTTATTTTTTATTTTGTACAGGAAATCACTACTAACAGTTTGCCTTGAGTCTCAGAGGAGACTTTGAACTTGGACATTTCATCACTGTTGGAACTGTTGTAACTTTGATAATTCTTAGAGATGTACTGAATGTACTATGTACGGTGAGATGGACATGAGTCTTTTGTGGGCAAGGGGTAGGATGCTATGGCATAGTACTAGAATGTCTGAAAAGTTTCATGTTTGGGCTGGAACCTGGTTGGAGGGGGTAGGTCACTGGGGGCAGAGCCTGGAAGGATATAAGGATGTACTCTTGTCATGGGCTCCTCACTTTCTCTCTGTCTGTCTGTCTGTCTGTCTCTGTCTCTCTCTCTGTCTCTCTTTCTCTTCCTCCCTTTCTTCTTCCTTCCATTCCTCTCTCTCTCTTCTTCTTGACCATTGTGCAGAAAATACCTTTCCTGTACCATTATGTTCCATCATACTATTTCTGTCTTGGAACCAGCTGACCATGCACTCCATCCATTGAAATTGTATCATAAAACTAACCCCTCCAGATATATTATCCCAATGATAGAAAATTGCTTAGTGCAAACTGGACAGTATAAGATAGCCACCGTAATGGATATGGCAGCTGTCAAGCTATTTCATCTAGTGCAATTCAGCTGCAATGGCTCATCTCTGAAGTAGACTTTTTCCCGTGGTATTTCATCTTCTAATAGACATCATTCCATGGCAGACTCAGGGATCCAAAGAGCAATAAGAAAGACAAGTTTCAATGGTCAAGCAACTATGAAATCTCTGCTTTTTTCATGTGTGCTAATGTTTCATTGTGCACATCACAGTGCATGGCCAAACCCAGAGGCAGTATATCTAGCACACCTCTGCAGCAGTGCTGACTCCCCCTTGTGGGAGGTACGGAGTCATACTCAAAATTCTGGTGTTCCCAGTTCTTTCTTCCACAACTACAATTATTATTTATTATCAGATAAAAGGTAATATCTTAGGTTACAGTTCCTTGTATCAGTGTTAACTGCTGCTCTGTCTAGTTCTCAGCGGTATCCATAGGGTGTAGATTGATGCTTGTCATGGTGTAGTTACTCAGTGGATATTTGTTGAGTGAATAAAACTGCAGGAAAGTTCAGACAGCACAATTGGAGTCTAGGTCCATTTATTGCAGAGTGGCATAACTTAAGCATATGCCACATATTTATACAAAATGAACATTATTGCTGTTTACTTAATGAGTTAAGTATGGTAAAAAGATACTAGATAATCCAGGACACCCAGCATATTTATGTAGATTTCCTGTTATCACTGGCAGTATTTTCTTAGTTTTGTTGTAATTGCTTCAATGATAAGATTTTAGTCATTTTCATTTTGGCTGCATTCTGTCAAAGAATAGAATCTGATTTAAGAAACAATTTCCCCAAATTATGTTATGAGGTTTCTTTATTCTTTTAGAACAATTTCAAAGATTTGAACACTCTGGTGATGCTAAGCATCAACATAGGAAATGGAAATGTTAAGATTTTAGTACTTTGGACTTTTAAGAATCTACATCTAGGCTAGCAGAACTGGAAAATTATAGAATATTGGAAACGGTTCAGGACGTTTTATCCATTTGGTCTGACTTCATCAAGTACTCTGTACTACCCAAACCAGCAGGGGATGGGCTTAGAAGAATGGGGACCAGACTCTTGCCTCACATATTACTGTAAGATTTGGTATATATTGTATATTCATCCACATTTGAAGTATGTACTAAGAATCAGTCAAGGTACAGCACAATGATACATACCTATAAATAAAAGAAAATCACTCTGAAGGAACAAATTTTCCATAATGCTTCAGTTATCAGTGATAAGGTGGCTCAGCTGGACTTCATCTAACATTATTTAGGGAAGTAATTCCCAACCTTACGCAAAAGCTTTAAATGTGATAATTCATAATTATAGCTATTCCTGATTTTTTCATAGAACTAGATAATATTCAAAGCATTTTCATGTACATCATCTCCAACTTGGTTTATAGTAGCCACTTAATATAAAATTTGTTTCCGTAGACTTTCTTTCATGTATTATAACCTTTCCTCTTGAAGTTCTTCACAGATGTTTCAGTTCTTGTCATTCAGTAGATAGCTGGGTATCAAGGATTCTCTACTGTACTTGGCATAATGCTTTTAGAATTTTTTTGAAAGTAAATGCCTCAGGCTATTCATCATTTCACAGCTATCTTAGATCCATTCTGACACATAACTTAAAAAGACATGCTGTTATATTTCTCAGAAATTATTGTCATTTAATATCTTACTTGCATCAGGGCCACTTGTGCCTGGCCCACACCAACAGTACCTACAGATCAAAAATTATATATATATATATATATATATATATATATATACATATATATATATTTGAAAGAGTATTTCTTATATTTGTAAGATTATGTATTCAAAAGCATATTTCTTACGTTTGTATATATGTATATATTTGGGCATATGTGCTCTAAAAGATATAAAATTGTGACAGATTGAAACTGCCTCACCTTCCTAGCCCTCCCAGTGCTTCTTAGTCATTGATGTTTTAATCTGTCATCTTAAGTAAAAATACTTAAGATATTAAGTATCTTACTTAAGATATTATACCACACTTCTAAGGTGATTTGATTACTTTTTAAAGTACATTATTATATATACAATAGCTAATTGCCACATATCAATTAGTAATTTTTAAAATTTGGAATCTGAACTATCAGAATTCTAGGAATAACTTTTTGTAAAACTTTAAGGTTCAACACTTCTCCACATCTCTGGTCATAAATGCAAATTTCTGGACCTGCCCGAAAACCTACTAAGTTGGTATCTCTGAAATTCTGGTCAAGGAAGCTGAACTTTTAGTCATGTGGGAAGTTGCTTTACATATTTAAAGGCTAAGAGCTATTGTTTCACAATGAACTTGATTTTCCAATGGTTCCAGCTGAAACTTAGAATAAAGTTCTGCGCCTTTAGAAGCTCCAGGAACTCTTTAAGGCAATTAGCATACCATTTAGCAAGTAATTCAAATTTTAAAAAAAAGAACAATGGGATTTAAATTATCATCAAAACATACTTCCGTGCAGTGCCCTCTACTTGGTGCTTTAAAAACTGTAAAAATTGATACAATTTCATAATAAATATTCAGTCTGTAAGGATGAGGTCTGTCAATCTTAGAGAAGATAAATATAGAGTTTAATTAGAAAATAGATGTCTCTCTAAATGTGAGGTGAAAGCTGGATAAAATGCATTTCTGTCTGCTTCATAAGGTTCTATCCAAGATATGTCATTGTTAAAATTTGAAAAGTATTATAAAGAAAGAAGACAGATTTCAGTTCAGCAGCTTTTACCGTAAGACCAAGAAATATAAGTCAAACAGAAGTTGTCATAAATGATTGAACTTTAAAATTATCACATCTCTTTAAAGTTAGCTAAAGAGCTACAGCCAAATCCTACAGCAGCAGTCTGGACTTCTTTACGCTTTGTACAATGCATTTAGCACTTACCATAGAGCACTTCATAACAAATGCCACAAACCTCAGCAGCCGACAGCAGCATGTATTCACTGATTGCATGTATGGAATTACCTGCTGACTTTGTCCCCATGAATAGAAAAAATGGCTCAAGAACCCATTTATTTTGACCTCATTAGAGGATCATATGGCTACTGGTTTGATACAGGAAAAATATAACTCCCAATCTACTAGATGTCAGATGTGCTAAATTCATGTCCCCTGAGATTGCAAAAGGAGTTCCACAGGACAACATTGCTTAATGGTGAAAGGTTTACTGAGAGATAGCTTCAGAGGGACAGGAGGGATCCTGAGTGGGTTGCCTCTGAGAAGCTTGGTCAGGGTTAACTTATACAGGAAAGTCACAAAGTTACATGGATCAAACTATAATCAGTCAATAATGTTACAACAACAGCTGCTTAGCTAAGATGGATCCAAAAGGGAATTGGAGCACTTAGCAAGGGTGACATCACTAACTTTGGCTTATCTATGACTTGTAAAACAGAAACATTTTTGGAAGGGATGGATTCAGCTGTTCTGGTCACCCACCTGGCTTTCTGATGCTTATCTGAATGCAACAGGTATTACTAATTACAGTATGACCACAAGTTCTCCTTATCCATTAAGGAAGCATGCAAGTCTGGCA
>PVLD010033765.1:0-13333 GCA_004027595.1 Dinomys branickii
ATTCCTTTTATTTCTCTCTCTTGTCTGATTGCTCTGGCTAGTGCTTCCAGAACTATGTTGAATAGGAGTGGTGACAATGGACATCCTTGTCTTGTTCCTGACTTTAAAGTGAAAGTTTTCAGTTTATGACCATTTAGTATGATGTTGGCTGTTGGTTTGTTGTAGATGGCTTTGATCAGATTGAGGAAGAGGCCGTTCAACGGTAGTTCTTACACCAGTCCATTAGGTTCAGGGAAATGAGATGCCCCAGTTTAAAAAGATGTCTCATTCTCCACCAGAGCCTATCTCTCCTTTTCTGCTTTTCTTTACTTAACAGACTGTATTTGAGGGCAGTTTCAGGTTTCAGAAAAAGTGAGGGGAAAGTACAGAGAATTCCCACATGCGTCTTAACTCTCTCTGGCTGCAAGGTTTCCCCTACTATTAATACCCTGTAGTAGCATGGTATATTTGTTACATTGATAAAATAATATTAATACTGTGAACTATTATTGATTAAAATCCATAGTTTACACTTTTTGTGGTATACATTCTACTGTCATTCGTAATTTGAGATATAATTATTCAATTTTGACAAATGTGTAATGACATATATCCATCATTATAGGGTCATATAGAATAGTTTCACTGCCTTAAAAGTTCCCTGTTCCCTGGCTATTTCTCTCTCCGCTTACTCAGACCTCATCTACCATTCGGGACCCACTGATCTTCTCACTATCTGCATAGTTTTACCTTTTCCAGAATGTCACATAGTTGAATTCATGCAGAATATACTTTTTCACATTCGTTTTTTTCACTCAGTGACTTGCATTTATCATCACTTCCTATCCTTAATAGCTGAAAGTTCTTCCTATTTTCTTTCATTTCATTTTGTAGTTCATTTTTGAGGTTGGGTTCCACCACCTTGCCCAGGCTGGCCTTCCACTTTCCATCATGGCCTGCCTCCCAGGCAGCTGGGATCACAGCCAGTAACATACTGAGCACCACTATGCCCAGTAACAATTCTTTTCAGTGACAAATAGTATTCCATCGTTTAGATGCACTAAACTTCACCCATTCACCTACTGAAGAACACCTTTGTTGCTTTCCAGTTTGGGCCACCAGGAATAAAGCTTCTGTAATGTGCAGTTTTTGAGTGGATATAATGTTTCATTTCATTCGGGTAAATACCAAGGTATGTGATTGCTGGGTCATATGTTAGTATCTCCTTTAGGATATTTTTCCTTTCCTATTACTGTATTTTGAATTTTAAAAATTACTATAAACAAGGCATATGTACATAAGAAGTGCTTTTGTAGGCAGAGTTACAAGGATTCCATAAGGCGAAAACCTAGTTACAAGGTTCATATTCACGGAAGCTAAGGATGAAGGTCTCACAATGTATCTATAGTCCACTTGTCTTTCCCCTCAATTCTGATGCAATTTACGAATCAAGGTTCATTTTTACCATAATTGTATGCTAGTAACATAGTTAACGTTTCAACTTTTTCTAGGTTGCCAGGAGAAAATAGCTGTATGTCTATGTTTGAATCTCTCAGAGGATTAACAGGATTTATCAGACTCTTTGCTCACAGCTAGGTACTTTCATTATCTTCATTTTTTCAAATACAAAGCTGATACATAGAGCATCAAGCAACTTACCCGAGACCATACAGTTAATAAACTCTGGAGTATCAGACTTGGGCATCTGGCTCCAGAGTTTACAGCCAATGCCCAGAAGTGCTACATTCTGCTTCTAAAACTGCTTTTTAAAAACAATGTTTAGAAAAGTTTTTATGAATTTTACATACATAATATATCATTACATAACATAATGTATAAATAAATATATATATAATAGATGATAAAACTATGAGCATTAAACTTGTTGTAATGATGATTTTATCAAAGGGTCTCTCTATTTCTGTGTTTTGGGGAAATTTTTCTTTTCAAAGGGTGGGGAAGTCCCCAGAATTTCTGAGTACTCTCACCCCTTACGGCCTCCAGCTCCCCCCTCCCTCAGGCCGTATTTCGGGGCTTACTATCTCTATTTTGTTTCCCACAAAAACTCTGAAAATTCAGAATTTTGGTCATTTCACTGATTTTCACAAGAAATCCAATCACTAAAAGTTTTTTGTTATTTTTCTAGAATTTTCTGCATGTGCGTGGAGTCCTGGAGGAGTTGCCTCACGCAGCCCATAGTATTCCATGAAACATGGCCTAGGCTCATGCTCCTTTTTCTCTTTTTCCTCTCTCGTCCTTCTCCCCTCACAAGTCAACTGCAAAAGTATTTCCCCGTGCCTTTGCTCCTTGCTTAGATTTCAAACCACCTGACAAGTAGACCTTACGGGGTCTCAGGGGTTTTTGTTACAGGCATCTCAAGGTCTTACCATGAGAACAATTCAGTTCCTTTCAACAGGGGTCTTTAGGAACACTGTATTTGTTGCTTCTCATTATATTGCAATAGAATTAGCTTATCAGTAGCCATATATAATAGGCCCACGGTGACCAGATCTGATAACAATAATATGATAAAAATATCTGCAGAAGTGTATCATTATTCCGTTTACTACATT
This sequence comes from Dinomys branickii, assembly GCA_004027595.1. NCBI lineage: Eukaryota > Metazoa > Chordata > Mammalia > Rodentia > Dinomyidae > Dinomys > Dinomys branickii. The sequence goes on from PVLD010033765.1 coordinate 2,553, forward strand.
CTTGTTTCTATTTTTAACTTTCCTCCCGATGTTCTTAACTAACTAGCAGAAATAGTATAGCAGTTTCTTATTTCTCACCTATCTGGCATTACACGTTTCTCATAAACCTCAAATTCTGCTCCTCAGGCATCATTTTACGCATTAGTTCTACTCAGGGTACTAAATAGTTATTAAGCTTGAACACAATGGGTGCGTTATTTACATTGTCTGTCTTTATCAATATTTAGTCAAAGCTATAGTTGGCAAATAAACAACAAACTAACATATTTCTTTCACTCTGAAGTAGTATTTTCAGATTTGCTTTGAGATGTAAATTAGGCCAGATCTAAAATTTCCTTAACATCTTGTGTTCACTAGGTTTTAATTCAGTTCAACTAGAGAAGTGTCTGGAAGGCACCCCGCATGATAATAGGAATGATACCAAGATGCACATGTCTCTGTCACTGACCTTGAGAAACCTTAAAAGGCCACACGATATAAGAACTCAAATAATTGCAACATAAGGCAGGACATAAATGACAATAAAAGAGAAGGGTACAAATCTTGTGTTATGGGACCTGTACCCTGCTTTCTGCCACTGAGCCACAGTTCCTAGGAAAAACAAAGGAAGAAATGATTTCAGAGGTTTTCAGGCCACAGTTGCTTGGCTCCACTGTTTTTGGGCTGTGATGACGCAGTAAATTACTGCAGAAGCACATGGTGGCAGAAGCCCATTTGCCTTGTGTGACTAGGAGGCAAAGAGAAAGAGAGAGTAAGGGTCTATACCCCAAGAGCCCCCTCTAGGCCACACCTCCAGCAGTGTAACTTCCTCCCATGAAACCTCATCTGAAGGTTCTATTACTCCCCAAGAGCACCAGAGGTGTCAACTAAGCCTTGAATACATGGCCCTTGGGAGACTTTTAAAACCCAAACCATTACATTCTGATGTTGGCTCCCAAAGGCTCACAACCATATCATAATGCAAAATCCGTGTAATCCATCTCCAAGAGACTCCAATGCCATAACTGTTCCAATATTGCTCAAAAGTCCTCGAGACTCAAACCAAACTTGGCTACGAGTGCCTATGAAAATCAAAAGAAAACTTGTGTACTGCCAAGATACAAAACCACATAGTAAATGCCCCCATTTTAAAAGGGAGGAACAGAAAAGTAACAAGTTAGGTCACAGTAAGGCTGAACCCTAGTAGATCAAGTGTTAAATCCTGTAGTTTCATCTGGGGGTACACAGTAAACAGATGTGTGTTCCCCATGGCATGGGCAGCCTACCCTGCCTCTATGACCTTGCTAGACGCAGCGCAAGTGAGCACTTCTTCAGGCTGGCTCTGCCTGTGGCTTCCACTGGCATCACTAACTTCCTAGGGTCCGCTGCAGCTTTGCTTTCCTCTCACATCTTCATGGGTCACCCTACCCGGGGAGGACTGCACTGACATCATTATTGTCACAGTGCTTGACCTTCCTAGACTTTTCTTTGAAGTCTCCGTAGATTAACTTCTGCAACCTCACAGCTGTTTCATTCTGCATGCAGGCAAAACCAGTTTCATGTGAACAATGCCAAGATCTGCCACCACCATGAACAGTAACTTCTGAACAGCTAAATGCAAGGAAAGAAAATCATGCGGTGTGTCAGGGCTGTCTTTTCAGAAGGAAGTCTTTGTGTTCACACTTCTACTTATGAGCCTGGAATCTATTTAATGGTACTACACCCTCTAGCAACTGTACCCTCCTTGACTACAACTTTAAGTTTGTGTATTTCCTGGTCAAATTGCAAATTTCCAAATCTTCACTTCCTTCCCAATTTTCAATTAAATCTGGCCAAAAGCAGCCACAGTACCCACACTAGTACTTGAATTCTTTGCTGCCTTGAAGTTTCCTCTACCAGATAAACTAGCCCATTACCTTTAAACTCAGCCTCACATAAAATTTTACAGCATGAACCAAGACGAGTTATTTGTTAGACTGTAACAGGAGTGGCCTCTAGTCCAGTTCCCAAGAATCCTTATTTCCAACTGAAACCTTATCAACAGTTTTTATTCTTTGCATTTTTGTCAGTGTTCTGATCTGAGACTCTCCAGAAGGCCCTGTTAGGCTCTGATTACAGCACTGTAGGCTTTCTCCAGTCTACTTCTCCAAACGTTTCCAAACTCCTCCCACACACCAATTCCAAAAACCTCTGAGCCACATTGTCAGGTATGATCACAATAACCCTACTTTTTGGTACCAATTTTCTCTATTAGTCAGCTTCCCTTGCTGCTACAAAATAACCACATAAACTACTTAAAGGGGGAAAGGTTAATTTTCACTCATGATGTCAGTGTTTTAGTCTATGGGCACTTGGTTCCGTTTCTTTGGGGCCCGTGATAGGGCATTACATCATGGCAGAAGCACAGGTTGGAGGAAACACGTTGCTCCCATGACAGCTAAGGGAAAAAAGAGAGAAAAGAAGGGCAAGAGGTTCCACTCTCACCTTTAAGGGCATGCCCCCAGGACCTATATTCTTGCTACTAGGCCCCCTGCCTTTTAAAGTTTCCACCACCATCCATCAGTGACATCAGCTAGGGACCAAGTCTTCAGGAAATATTTAAGATCCAAACCCAGAGTGTAATCAGACATCATAAGATGGGGAGGGTGGGCTTTGGGACTGGGCTTGAACAAGTTAGGCCACAGTAAGGCTGAACCCTAGCACATATCTGAAGGCTAGATAGCACGGATAGCACGTATCTGAAGGTTGCTATCTCTAAGCAGGTACAGTGTAGAAAATCTGCCTTAAAACAGCAAAAACAGTTGAGACTTTCAGTTTTAAAGTTATAAGCAGTTTTGCCCTTTGACGCAGTGAATGAAATTTATCTTTGGAGCCAAATTGCTAAATCAGTCTTTGTGAACACCATTTCAATGGGTCTTTTAAATGGGTAAGTATATGGGCAAGAATTCACTATTTTTCTTAAAGAAAGCCAACTCATTATTTTTCTTAAAGAATGTCAAGATGCAGTAAAGTAACCCAAGTATAAATGCTCTGGTCTATTTAGTAAGATAAATTGGGCACGTCTTTATGCTCAATTGCTATTCTGTAAAGTTATAATTATTTTTTCTCAATCTACATTTAGAATTTATGCGTGAAAATTGCTGATTGTTCTTCAGAGATGTGTTTTTATGTTCCTGTCCAAGTATTTGTGTACAAGAGATCAATAAAAACTTGGCTGTAGTAGGTTCCTGCAAACTCTACTCTGTACCACGTGCTAAAGGAAAGGCTGTACAGGAATTGTGTCTGGTTTGTAGTAGAACTTCCAGTCTGGAATTTTATTGGCCTGCATGCAGTATTACCTAGGACAGGACAATCTAACTTTAGTAAATGTGATCTGGGAAGATGGTGAGTCACAGAAACCTGACAAGTTACTTACTGGTGTGATAACACTAAGGTAAAGAGGGTGGATGTCCCTAGGATCAGTAATTTTAGGAAGACACGCCTTCTGGATCAAGGAACCATTTGGAGCAGTGACAGACACATGGAAAGCAAAGACAGTAGCCGGACAGAAAGACCAAAGGCTCCTATTCCACATCACACATGGCCTGTGGGAAGATCTCTAAAAAGTAACATGGAGAAATAACCAGACAAACCAAGCTGAAGGACATCTACAAACCACTGCCCTGCACCCTGAAGAAAGTGAATTACATCGAGGCATGGAGAAGGACTGTTCTCTAGAGTCAGCAAGAGAAGCGGTGTCACAACCAAATGAAGAGAGTGATTTAGGACTGGTTTCCAGACCAAAACATAAACGCCATACAGGACATAGTTGTTGGGATAATTGGTGAAGTGTGCACATAGAATAGGAATGGGATAGTAGGAATATGTGTTGCTGTTGCATTTCCAGAATTTCATTTTTAAATTGTGGTTATTTATGTTGTCTTTAGAGATATGATGAGGTATTTAGGAGTAAAAGGTCAGGATCTGCAACTTATTCTCAAATAGTTTAATAAAAATGGATTAATTCTGTGTGCATATTGTGTATATAAAAGAATGTAAGAGATTTAGCAAAAGCAAGTGTGGTATTGAACAGTAGTACAATCATAAGGATTCGGTGCATAATAATTTATTACAAAAAGTATGATTTTATTACAGAAAGTAAATTTTTATTTACATGTATCAAATGGTACATCTTCGTCAGGACATTATACGCACATGTGTTTATAATAATGCTATATTCAGAGGTATTTTAATAAGTACATATACTATGTAATAATGTATCCCTTGTCCTACAACTTGTCATGGGGATTTTAAGAACAGAGTTTTCTATTTTCTTCTTTCTATTTTTTGATGGAAAACAGGTGTGCTGATTTGCTTCACTTAGTACTTTGAAAACATATTGACTTGAATCATACTTTGTATCTGTTACACCTAGCAATGCTGTCACAATGGTGGTTCATGAGCAAACCGAATGAACTGAATAGCTGTGTGAATAGTACTTAACAGGAGATAACGAAGGACAGTACTTTAAGAAACATAGCATGAACACAAAGGGAGTTACAGAAAGGTAAACAAACCCTCCTGATGGGCTCAGTGGAAAGACGCCATCTAGGAAGATCTCCACTTACACGCATTTTCTGTAAACTCTCATCTGGCTTTCGATATGGCTTCTCTAGAACCTCTCAGGGGTTCACTTGGAGCTGCTCTACCCCACTCTTTCCTAGCGGAGGGTCTCCCGGAGGACTGACTTTTTGGTCAGACTCTGTTTGTGGTGTTTGCTAAGGTCGTCTGTATGATCTAGTTACTATCTATTTCCCTCCACAGGAACTAATATGTGGGGGGTGGGGGGGGTAGGAGAGGAGTACAACTGACTCATTTCTGCCAAAGCCAAAATAGAGTAACCATTTTAAAGACTAAAATAATCTTTTTGCTTTTTTCACCTTCATTTTTTGAGGTTGTCTGAATATATATGCAATTCAAAATTCTGTATTAAGAAAATTTTGCAGTCTTGTTCTCCTTCCAGGATTCTTTCTAATAGTATTAAAATGATAGATAAACTTTGATTTCTGGAATGAATTAATAAATAAGACTCTAGGCCAAGCAGTGCTCAGTTTTAAGTGTGTTACCCCAATGTATTACTGATTTAAATATGAATGTTTCCTAAAGGAAAAGACCTTAGGCAATGAGAGTAGAAACTTGTACTCAGAGATGAAGAGTACAGCAGACAGAATTTACACACGGCAGCTGGTAAGAGGTTAAGGGCTAAAAGAGAAAAGAGAGCTCTTCATTTTCCATTGTGCCTTGTGTACTCTGGAGGTGATTATCAAATTGCAAGAGCTGAAGCCAACGCTTCCGTTCAGCCTTGGTTGACAGAGAGTGCTATGAGCACCCATGGCTTCCAGAAACACCAACATAATTGAGGTGGTTTCTGTAATTGTCATAGACAGGAAAACTGGTGTTGGGCAAGAGTGGGCACAAAGGTCTTCTAATTTCCATGCACAGATCACGGATAAGTGAAAGATATTTCTTATGTATTTATTTAAGAAAAGATTGAAAACTCTCCTGTATAAAAATGCTATGCAAATCAGTGGTGATGAACAGGGCAATAAGACAAGGTTCCCAAAGAAACAAGACATTTAACACATAATAAAACTTAGAAATAATATAATTGACTAATAACATTTAACAGATACTATAATAAAACTTCAAAATCAGCAAAATTGATTTTTATAGGATACCATCGGCTGACCAGAGCCACAGTTATGAGCAGGAACATATAAACTGGATAGACTTGAGGTTGATACTGGCAACGTGGATCTGCAAAAGATTATTAAATGACTGTGGCCTTCATTCTCCACATGGGAGGAAACTGATTTCATAGGCATGTTATAGAAATTAATTAAGATCTTATAAGTAAATCATGTAACACAATGCCTGTACAAAGTAAGTACTCAATAAAATGGCATTGTAGTTCCTATTATATCTGTAAAGCATATACTGGTGTCAATGATCCTAGCAAAATTCTACAAATGATTGTCAATGTTTTTCCCATATCCATAAAGAAAACAATGTGACCACATGTCCCATGTGGAAGCTATAATAGATCTATCAGCAAGTCAGCTGTGAGACTCAATCTAATTTCTCTTTTGAAATGGTTAACTCTTCATATAGTTACTAGCAAGCCATATTTTTTTTAAAAAGAGGTAAGTGCCCTAAATGTTCATATTTTGGCAAGTTATTCAACAAAGTCTCTTTAACTACTCTTAACATGCAGGAAATTAGTTAGTAGATGGTGGACAACTAGTAAGATTTATCTATGCTTGACTGCTCTCATAAAAGGGCGATGTAAACCTGGAGACAAATAGATAGTCACTTTTCTGTCCCTCCAGTTTTATGAACAAATTAGAAAAGAGCACTAATGACTATAACTTCTCAGTAGAAAATGTCATACATTTCATGATGGGTGCAGAAGCCCTCTCTGAAGACCAGAAAAACAAAACAACCCTTGAATTATTCTCTGTGTGTAATACTCTACTTCAAAGTAGTTGTGATTATTAAGGATATCTACTCTAAATTTACAAAGTAAACAGTAAAACATAAGTGTTCTACTAAAAGCAAGGCAAATGTTTAGCTACCCACTGAGCTACTTATGTAGAGATTTGTCCTTTCTATAGATTGTGAAACAGCACTATAAATCATAGTCGGTGACTGTTACACTAAATTTGCATGTGATATAATAAGCATGAAATTCAGTTGACATCCCACTTTGAACACTTTGGTAAATATTTGAAATTTTATATGACAAGATATAAGCTTTCTTTTTAAATTTTCTGATAAGCTTCCAAATTGTAGAGAAATTTTGACTTTAAATTTAAAATAAAAGTATTTCCCCTTTTAAAACAGTTAATTATTCAAACTTTTCTTTAGCATATTATAAAATTGATATGGATATTTACATAACATTATGCCTTAAACATTTGACTTTTATTTTTTTGAAACTTTATAGGTTATGCTAAAACAAAAATATACATTGTTTCTGTGGAAAATATAGCATGTACTTAACTGAGCAGATGCTTCTTATAATCTTTTTATATTTTGGAACCTTCCTGCCCCACTCACTCCTTTCCAGATCTAAAAAGACTAGGTGGATCTCTACAATAATCTGTGTAAAAACAACCCAAAGGATCACAACTCCAGAATATTTTAGCCCCTCCTTACATGGGGTTGACTTAGTAAAGACAACTAACTGATGAGGCAGTGGCTTGGAGCCTGTAGTACAGAGTCAGCAGTGATCGGCTTTGGTGTTCTCACAGGAAACTGTTCAGAGGGGAACACCATCTCCTCCAAATTCATGTCTTCCCCTAAATTACAAAATGTGACTATTTGGGAAAGGGTCTTCATAGATATAACTGGGTAAGATGGGGTCATCCTAGAATAGGAGGCCCTAAACACAATCTGCTCCTTCATTACAAGAAGCAAAGACAAGTAGACAGAGACAAGGTGACACCAGGCACAGGGACACATTGGGAGAACACCGTGCAATGATGCACCTACAAGCCAAGGAACACCAGTGATTGCCAGCAATACCAGAAAAGAATAGAAAAATATGGAACAGATTCTCTCCTACAACCCTAGCAATAGTCTGATCTTGCTAATCCTGAACTTTCCTCCCTTCAGCAGGCAGAGCCTCAGAGCCTCTCTTCTTGTCATGCTACACTCTTTTCCCCTTGGAGACCAGAGTGATTCTTCTAGAACCTCTCATCCTGTTTTGCATAAAACACGGTCATTACTTTCCTCATTGCCTTCAGGATAAATCACTGACTTCCTAATGTGCAGCGTACCTGACACGCCTCAGTTTATTTGAACTTGCATCTACCCCTTCAGGGAATTCTTTTTTCAACCATAAGGCTGTTGTGCCTTCAGCCACCCTGCCTGGAGCGTTGTTCTCTGCTTCTCCTGGCTAGTGCTCTTGATCCTTGGCTTAGACCTCTCCTTCCAGAGGGCTTCCCCACCCCTTGAAAGTGCTCCCTGAACTTGATGCTTCCTTTAATATTACTTACCACTCTGCATTGTAATTGCTTGTTTATTTGTGTAGCAAGCAGGAATTCCATCCTTCACTACTCAGGTGCAGGAAAATGTCACATTCCATTATTTCTAAAATTAAAACAATGTGCTCCTCATTCTTACCCTCTTGACTCATAAGAATTTAATCTCTGCACTCCCTCCCCACACACATCTCCATGAAATCACCAAAGAATTCTGACTTCACGCAATTCCAGGAAGGATTTTCCACAGAGAAAACTGCAATGCTGTGGTTGTACACTGACCTCTTGAGCTCTTGTTCTCTAATTAACTCAGGGGCCACCCCATCCCCATCCCAGTCATCCACTCCATCAGCTGCAAGTGAGCCACACAATCCTCACAGCTCAGCACTGCAGAGTAGACTGACTTTCCAGTAAGGCCGAGGTTCTCTCCACCTTGCACATCCTGCTCCACCATATACAGCAACCCTTCAAGTTTCTTACCTTCATTTACAACCATGGAGACCTCTCCCTGCCCCACTCACTCCTGCCTTCCCCACTTAAGTCTCCTCCTCATGCACTGAGTCAAAGTCGAGTGTCCCTCCTCAACCCAGTAGAAGCAGAAAAGGTGTTTCTGCCATTTACATAGGGTGAGCATAGGCTGAAAGACACCCTGTAGACACAAACCCCCATAGGATTTGCCTCAACATGGAAACAAAGTAAGATCTTCATTCTCATTACGCCACTCCCACCCACCTACCTCCTGTCTACCCAACCACGTGCATTGTAGTGGTAAGACAAAAACAATACAAAAATACCAGTCAGCTACTCAGGTGATTGCACTGCTTTCCTCCCTCACCAAAGGTAAGGAAGCTTGGGAAGTGGTAAAATGTCACACTTGTCCTGACACTGCGCGTGCAATAGAGTAAGCATTGCAACCATTGCGCTAATAGCAGATAGCAAACTGTTTCTAGAAAATGAGAAAACTTGAAAAAAATTAAATAACATACCAGAGTAAAAAGCATGGCATTAGACAAGCCCGGACTCAAACACCTGTCCCCAGACTTGTCGGCTGGGACTCTGATGCACCTAGAATATTTGAGAACCAGAGTGGATCATATTTTTAATTTCTCCTCTATTCAATAAGTTTATTTTCAGTATACTTAGGTAATAATGGATAAATAATCATTACTTTACTGATTAATTCTCTGGTTTTAAAACAACAAACTATTTTAGAAAGTACATTTCAACTACAAATACTTTAATTCAGTTAAATATTTTATCAATAAACTAAGATTTGCACTTACTAAACACAGAGATCATAGACCTCACAATTGATGTCTGTTTTGCTTTTAAAGAGAAAATGAGAGCTCCAAATTTTCCAAGAATTTTAAATGACTGTCCAGCAGTATAAATGTACTTAATGGATCCAACTTATAGATTTAAAATGGTTCAGATGGCAAATTTTTATGTTATGTATATTTTGTTGAATATTTTTAAATGCAAAAAATGCATAGCCTGTCTTTTAGTCAATTTTATTACTATTTTATATTATATTGAAATTCCCTACATATAATGTACCTCATTGCTGTCTGAACTCAGGACTACCTATACCTGCACCTACATCCACCCCTTAGTATTGTCTTGGACTCTGGACAAGTTAAGTCATTCCTGGAATCTCGGTTTTCTCATTTGCAACACGAATATATGAATTTCTTCAAAGAATTAAATAACTGTCTAGCATACACTAGACACAGAGCACTGTTGTGTACCCGTGTTCAAATGATTTCAAGTGCTCTGATATTAAGGCAAGAAAGTAATAAAAATGTTGGTAGAACTAGAAATTGGCAGCATAAGAAGTGGAGCACCTTAGGAGATAACTCGGACAGCATGTAACGAAGTGCAGTGAGCTATCTGGCCCTGCTATGTCATGTTGGTGAAGGTCATGTTCTGAGGGCCAGGCCCCTGCCTCTGCAATTCACCCAACTCTTAAGAGAGTATCCTGCCCATCGTTAAAGTTGGTAAGTCCCAGAGATTCAAGGTGCTCCCTTTGGCTAAACAGCATCAAAGGGCCAAACAACTCTGATGGGGAAAATGAATCACCAGGTCCAGTAACATTGTCTATATCTTGATCTGTAGATGTCTTGGCTAAAGATGAAAGTGAGAGTAGAGTGATACTTTCCTCTCTTGGAAATTTAAGGTACAATAATAATACTCAGCTTAATTTTGTGCATAGAAACTACTAATTCTCAGAGACAGTTTTTGTTTCTGCAGCATAAAATAGCACTTTTCCTACAGATACAAAATATCATAGGTCACATCTGACATGACTACGTAGTAAGGAAGCCGAGAACCTTTGATGACCAGCTGCTGCCACAGAAGTTAGAAAACATAGTAAGAAAGAAGAGAAAACCCACGTAAAAGTATGAGCAAGCCAGGCACAGTGCACACATCTGTAATGCAAGCATGCTGGGGTTGGGTGGTGAAGAGATTTATATTCAGATATTACTTAACACTTCATAAAAGATGATCTACAGTGCCTCTGCGCAGGAAGATTGTACATTTAAGAAATTTGTAAAGCCACAAGACCCTATCTTAAAATAAAAAATACAATGAAGTCTGGGAATGTAGCTCAGTGCAAAAGCCCTGGTTTCAATATCCAGTACCAAAAATAATGGCATTACACAAGCCTGTTCTCACACACCTGTCCCCAGACTTGTGTTTGAGGGAAGGAAGGAAAGGAGGGAGGGAGGGAGGGAGGAAAGAGGGAGCAAGGGAGGGAGGGAGGAGGGAAGGAAGGAA